>CM062295.1:449842425-449858406 GCA_031216915.1 Pictodentalium vernedei | reverse complement strand
AGAAGGTACATGTTAATTGAACCCGGAATGCTGATTTAACAGCACTTTCGGAAGATACAAAGGATACGATTGGCGGGGAATTTGTTACGTTTCCCGCCAATATCCCCGCCAATTTTGGGCCGATTGAGGGCTGAGCTGGCGGGGATTTTTTGCTAATTATAAAACTATAATACGTGGTAAAATTAGTGAAAACGGATTGATGGCGGTGATGACTGGAATGTCCTCTGAAAGAAAAAGTGTACTTGAAATGACGGCTACAGAAGCGCGAGCCTTTTTCCTAAAATCAAGTAGCTATGTAAATATGGTATTACCGGAATACTTTGACTTTCAGCCAGTGCTTGATTTTGCCTTTTCAAAAGTCTCAGGCGGAAAACTCAAGTCGATGATTAATGGCAATATCCTTAAGACCGCCGAAAACGCAAATTACTCTATTATTTTGAACAAGGATGCAGGATATGATTGGCGAGAAGTTAAAATTGTACATCCGTTCTTATATGCTGACCTAGTTGAGCAAATAACTGAGGAAGGGAATTGGCAGAAATTACTTGATAGATTTGAACTGTTCGAGTCTAATCCGAAAATCAGATGTATTAGTCTGCCTGTTAAGTCAACTGGAAAAAAGGGTGATACCGCAGAGACTATTTTAAATTGGTGGGAAGAGTTAGAACAGACCTCAATCGTAAACTCACTAGAGTATGCGTACTGCATTAGAACGGACATTACCAACTGCTATGGTTCGGTTTACACGCATACGATTGATTGGGCCATACGGGGAAAAGATGCAGCAAAGCAGGCGACGGGAAAACGTAATGACAAGTCTTTTGCACATATGCTGGATTGGACAGTGGAAAGGCTTCAGTGTAATCAAACAAATGGAATTCCACAAGGTGGAGAACTTTTTAATTTCATTGCTGAGATTGTCCTTGGGTATTCCGACTTACTTCTTTCGGAAAAATTGGAGGATCTGAATGACGTAGATTGGCAAGTAGTTAGATATCGTGATGATTATAGAATTTTTTCAAATAGTAAGGAAATTGCTGAGAAGATTGTAAAGGCGCTTGCCGATGTACTTTCTGACCTGAATATGCATTTTAATACTAAGAAAACAGGGCTTGTCTCCGATATTATTGAATCGGCTATTAAACCGGATAAGGTCTATTGGAATTCAAGAGTACCAATCATAATGCCTAAGGTCTGGGATGGAAAATATCGTAGGGTTAATTATCAGTTAACATTACAAAAACATCTGCTGGAAATTCTTTGGTTATCAAAAAAATTTCCAAATTCAGGAAGCATCAGTAAGGCTTTAACATCGTTTGCTAAAAGGTTAGATCAACAAAATTTGATTGAGGAATCTATTGAGCCGTTGATAAGTATTGTAGCAGACATCGTGAGCAAGAATCCGAAGGCTATCGCACCGGGAGTCGGCGTACTTAGCAAGATACTCCTAAAAGGACAACGGGAACCTAGCAAATCCGCCGAGATAGTATCTAAGATCACAACGAAGCTAGAGAATACTCCAAATTTAGAATATTTGGATGTGTGGTTGCAACGGCTATCAGTACTGTCAGGCTCAGAATTAACGTTTTCAGGGAAAATATGTAATGCTGTAAAGAACCCTAATAATACAATCTGGGATTCATCGTTTGTAAGAGCGAAGATAGCGTTGCCACCAATTATTGATGAAGTTAAGCTCCAGGAGCTTAAACCAGAAATTTCCACTGAAGTGTTTGATGTTTTCAGTGATTATGGCGCATAAAGATAGACAATACTTGAGTATGGTTTATGCGAAATGGATATTGTTCCTACTTTCTGTAACTTTATTTGGAGGGTAACTAATGAGCAGCAACTTTGATTTCTTGCAAGGCAGCGAGGACAGCTTGAGCTACTTCCGCGCTGCGGACTTCCTTGAACAGGAATACGCAATGGGAAACTATGCGTCCGAACTAACTTCTGCACGCAAGATTGCAGAGAACGTCGTTAAGTTTGTCCTAGATCAGAATTACATGGATAACGATGCGACCTTCGCGCAAAATCTCAAGACAGTGAAGTATCATCACCTGTTGGATCAGCAGTTGGTAGATTTGCTGTACGCAATCAAGCAACCGGGGAATGAAGCGTCTCACACACTAGAACAGTATGACAAGCGAGACGGTGTTGCGGCATTGCAACAAGTGATTCAGTTAATGTACTGGTTCGCTAAAACATATTGTGACTATGAAGGTGAGGTCCAGCCGTTTGTTGAACCGGCTCAGCGCAGTTTATATTCAACTTCTGAACGCCATATGATCTACTCGCTTTCAGGTGATAATTCGGATGGTAATTGGCCACGTTATACCGGCCTTGAGAAGGTGGGCGAAACCACAGCTAGTCAGGACCTCGAGAAGGATTGGTCGCCAAACAGTGATTACCTTCGAAGTGAGGCACATCATCGGATTAGCCAATACATGAAGACTTCTGGTGTACCATACAATCTTGACTGGGTCGAACTTGCGCACCGCAAAGTTTCTGATACATGGTTTGATGATCATGATGTTCACCGTGTCTTGTTAAAGTCGGGTTTCAAGCGTGATGCAGCATTTGAGAAGCAAGGGGCAAAAGAGTGGTTTCAGGTTAGCGCCGACCAAGTGAAGCAGGCGATTGCCGCCGTCAAGAATGGTCGCGAGTCAATCGATGGGCCGGTTCAGGCAACGGGAAAGATTGAGCTGCGCCCGGAACAACAAGACGCGGTCGATAAAACGGCTAAGACCTTCAAGACCAAGTACAAAATGCTGTGGAACGCGAAGATGCGTTTTGGCAAGACCCTGTCTGCACTGAAACTGATCAAAAAGAAGAACTACGCCAAAGTCTTGATTATGACGCACCGCCCCGTGGTCGCAGAGGGCTGGTTTGATGACTTCGAGAAGATAGGCATGCCTGAGTCAGGTTACAAATATGGTTCTAAGCGCGACCAAGATTTATCTCTAGAAGCACTACAACGTGAAGCGGATAAGTACGTCTACTTTGCTAGTATCCAGGATCTTCGTGGCTCCAAGGCTTTTGGTGGCACAGTCTCTGACAAGAACCAGCTAGTGAAAGATACTCAATGGGACCTTGTCATCATCGATGAAGCGCATGAAGGCACCCAGACAGATCTTGCGCAACAGGTCATCGATGGTGTTGTCACGCCGAAGTACACCCGTGTGCTGGAACTATCTGGGACACCATTCAATCTACTCGATCAGTATGATGCGGACGAAGTCTATACCTGGGATTATGTGATGGAGCAACAGGCCAAGTATTCTTGGAATAGTGAGCATCCTAATGGTGAACGCAATCCTTATGTCGGGTTGCCGTCTGTTTCGATGTACACTTTTGAAATCAAGAATCGGTTCAAAAGTCCGGAATTTCTTGATGATGATAAGTCCTTCAACTTCCGCGAATTCTTTAAGGTTGACGATGAGACGGGAAATTTTGTCTATGCTGATAAGGTGAACAGATTTCTAGACAATATCTCTAGTCGTGATGAACGTTCCAACTATCCGTTCTCCACTCTGGAATTCCGGAATAATCTGCGTCACACACTTTGGTTGATGCCGTCTGTGAAGTCGGCCAAGGCGATGAAGACGGCGCTAGAGAACCATCCAGTTTTTGGCTTCTATAACGTCGTGAATATCGTTGACAAAGATACGAGCGACAATGTGGTTACGGCTACCGATTCGGATTTGAAGCGGGTAAATGATGCCATTACGGATCACCCGGCCCGTACGCACACCATTACGTTGACTGTTCGCAAGATGACCACTGGTGTCACGATTAAGCCGTGGACAGGCGTACTTTTCCTTTCGAATACCAATAGTGCCATGCAGTACTTGCAGGCTGCTTTTCGTGCCCAGACACCTTATGAAGATGAAGAGTTTGGCCGTAAGACTAACTGCTATATCTTTGACTTTGCACCAGACCGTGCTTTGAAAGTGATGGCAGCCTCTCGTCAGATGAGCACCGGTGTCGGCAAGTTACAAACTTCTGATCAGCGGGCAAAACTTGGTGAGCTCCTGAACTTCCTCCCAATTATAGGCGAAGAAGGCCAGGGCATGCAGGCGTACCAAGTTGATACCCTCTTGACGCAGCTGAAGAAAGTCTATGCTGAAAAAGCGGTGCAATCTGGTTTTGATGACGATTCTCTGTACAATGATGAGCTGTTGAAATTGACCAATTCTGACCTTGAAATGTTTAACGACATAAAGGCGATTGTCGGCCAGACTAAGGCCAAGAAGAAGCCGGATACGATTGACGTGAACCATCAGGGCTTGGATGACGAACAGTATGAGAAGGCTATTCGAGCTGAGAAGAAACCGAAGAAAGAGCGGACGCCGGAGGAACAGGCTGATATCGATCGCAAGAATACGCTCAAGAAGCAACGTAAGTCGATGATCTCGGTGCTTCGTGGTATCTCCATTCGCATTCCGATGATGATTTACGGGATGGATATCGATATTGACCAGAACGTTGACATCAACAAGTTTGTAGATTTGGTTGATGCTCAGTCTTGGTCGGAATTCATGCCTCAAGGGATTACCAAAGATAAATTCCGTCAGATTTCCAAGTATTATGATCCTGAAGTATTCGTCGAGGCAGGACGCATAATTCGCCACCGTGTGAAGGAATTGGATCAGCTGGACCCGATTGAACGGACCTTACAAATTGCCGATGTGTTCAGTACGTTCAAGAACCCAGATAAAGAAACAGTTCTCACGCCGTGGCGAGTGGTTAACATGCAACTGGGTAAGACGATTGGCGGATACTGTTTCTTTGATGACGCATATCAGAATTCGACAAAGGATGGCAAACAGATTGCCGAATGGCGCACAACGGATCTCACTGATCAGATTTTCAACAATGATGCCCATAATCTCGAAATAAACTCAAAGACTGGGTTGTACCCGCTGTATGTGGCGACGTCTTTGTATTACCAAGAATTTCAGAAGTTAAATGAAATTACTGCGGGTAAGTTCTCTGTGCAAGACTTGGAAGATCTGTGGGCCAACATTCTTGATCAAAACGTCTTTGCGGTAGCTAAGACGCCAATGGCAAAGACGATTGCAGAACGTACGTTGACAGGTTATAGAAACCATAAAACGCACGTTGTGTATGTAGATGATATTGTCGAGACAGCACGGCAGAGTATTGATGCTGGCGTGAAGAAGATTAAGGAGGCGTTCAAGTATATGAAGTTTGATGTGGTGATTGGGAACCCGCCGTACCAGCAAGAAGGCAACGGAGACACCGCACGTGCCGAACCAATCTATCATTTGTTTATGGATATGGCCTATGCGTTGGCGCCTAAAGTGGTTTTAATCACACCCGCACGCTTTCTTTTTAATGCTGGTCAGACTCCGAAGGCTTGGAATACTACCATGTTAAGCGACCCGCATCTGAGAGTGGTTGCATATGAGCCGAAAAGTGCAAATATTTTTCCAAACACAGATATCAAAGGTGGATTGGCGATCACATTACGTGACACCGATATGGATTTTGGCGCAATTGAGCAATTTGTCCCGTATTCAGAGGTGAAGTCAATTATTGAACGGGTGAGAAGTCGAACAGACTTTGTTTCGCTTAGCACAATTGTTGCGCCTCGTGGCCAGTATAGATTCTCAGAACTATTTTTTGAGGAAAATCCGAGTGCTAAGAAGATGATTGGCGTGGGGACTGGTAATATGGTTGCGTCAAATGCTTTTGAAAAGCTAGCATTTGCTTTTTTGACAGATGACACGAAGCGGAAACCATATCTTCGTATATTGGGAAGAAAACAGGCTAAGCGAGTGTACAAGCTCATTTTGAGAGGATATTTAATTCCAAATAATTGCATAGATACTTTTAATCTAGCAATTACCGAAGCCAATGGATCGGGTGACTTTGGTGAACGGCTGACAGAGACTGTTGTTCTAAATCCGGGTGAAATTTGTACAGATACCTTTATTAGCATCGGTGCCTTTTCTGACAAGAGTCAGGCACAAAATCTAGCAAAGTACCTTAAGACCAAATTTGCTAGAGCTCTTTTATCGGTAAGGAAGGTTACACAGCATAATCCGAACTCGGTGTGGGCTGAGATTCCCCTACAGGATTTCACCAGTGCCTCCGACGTTGAGTGGAGTGCCTCCGTCGAGGGGATTGATAAGCAACTATATTTAAAGTATGAACTGAGTCAAGCTGAGCAAGAATTCATTAGCAATAATGTCCAGGTGATGAATTGATGTCAAAGGAAAGGTTAATAAAGTCAAACCGTCGGGTTAGAGAACATGGAGAGGTTTTTACGCCGCATCAAGTAGTGATGACGATGCTTGATCAGCCTGAGATAAATGCTGCTTTAAATTCACTTACCGCTACGTTTTTAGAGCCCGCAGCTGGTGAGGGCGCCTTCTTGACGGAGGTACTCTCCCGAAAACTCAATCTAGCAAGCAGCGTGGGTGATTCCATTGAGGATTTTGAACAGAATGCATTGATTGCATTAACCTCACTTTACGGCATTGAGCTTCTCGTAGATAATACTGAGCTATTGGTAATGCACATGTACCGAGTGTTCTATCAGGAGTATCTGCGTCAGATGGGCAAATATCAGGCATCAGAGAACAAGAAGGTTGTTAAGAGCGCATTAACAATTTTGAGTGCTAACCTTGTTCAAGGAGATGCTCTAACCGGCAAGAACAAGAATGGAGATGATATCATCTTCAGTGAATGGACCTTGCTTCCCGTGAAACGGGGAATTCGGAAGATTCAGCGTACTGAGTATACTTTCGATGCGATAAGGACTAACGGACCTTCTGTCGATGGCCAACCAAAAGTACACGGATCTGAAGAATTGACACTGTTTGACTTAGATGAAGAGCCCGTGGAAATATCGCCAAACAAATTTCAACCAGTGCCGTTGTTTGATATTTTCAGAGAAAAACATGTCTCGGAATAAAAGGGATTTTGGAGTGGAGGATTATTATGGCGAGCTATGTTGAAAAGCATAAAGATGTACTTCTGCAGTCTTTACGTGAGTGAGATCATTACACGTCGATATCATACAATCACAAAGGCGGGAAATCGAGCTTTTTGGAACTCTGAGAGCGAGAACGAACATTCTCTATATGTCGGTTCGTACGGGCGGAGTACTGCGGTGCAGACGGGTGATGTTGATGTGTTGTACTGTTTGCCCGAGAGTGAGTTTGACCACTTTCAGAAGGCAAGAGGAGATGGACAAGTCCCGTCTGTTACAAGCGTTAAGGGAAGCAATTAATAATAGTTATCCAACGAGCGACATTTGAGCTGATGGTTAGGTTGTGAAAATTCAGTTCTCAGACGGAATAAAGTTTGAGGTTCTCCCGGCTTTTCTCAAAATAGGTTATTTTGGTGAGGAGCAATCAGGCTTTCGTTATCCGGATTCTAACATGGGAGGAAATTGGAAAGCCACTGATCCAAAAGCTGAACAAGAAGCAATAAAAGCAAAAAACAAAGCAAGTAATGGGTTGCTTCAGGCCACATGTCGCCATCTACGTGTGGTTCGTAACGAACGTTTTAGTAGTCTGAAGCTTGCTTGCTGGTATTGCAATTGATAGCTTTGCCTATGAAGCAATCGACGGCTGGAGATATTTGGAACCAGGTCAGCATTCTGAATCGAGTACCGGTGATTTTGAAATGATGTTGAACAATTATTTCAAAGAACATTATTTGTGGTCTGGTAGTCTTTATGCGCCAGGTAGCAATCAAGTAGTTGATCTTGATGCAAGCCGCGATGCATTAGGCAAGGGACTTGAATATATAGTGAAATAGATATGACTTGGGAGAAAATGACAAACACCATCGACGCAATTTGATGGTCCAGCTTCGTGAATCGTATGGAAAATTAACCTACACGTACACTGCCCATAATAAGATGGGCAATCGGTTGGATATCTAGCGGAAAAGGGTTGCAAGAATCAAAATTGTTCTTTCTGCAGTTTCTACTGTTGGTCTTATTAGTGTTTTGGGTGTTAATATTCTGTCTAAAACTTATCACAACCTTATTTTCTGCTGCGTTGCTTGCGCTTACGTTGTATTACAAGGACACGGATGGCATTCAGGTTATTTCCGAACACCGAAAAACGGCTGATGATCTCTGAAGTTACAGAGAGGCATACCTTTCACTGATGACGGATTTCGACAAGTATTCTGATGATGAGCTTTCTGTAAAACGTAACACTTTAACTTCGACGGTTGGCAAAATTTATAGTACAACCCCGCGAATTGACCAGAAAAGTTATCGAGCTACTCAAAGAGCACTAAAGGATGAAGAAGAACAATTCTTTACTCCAGCCGAGATAGACAAGATGTTGCCAGAACACCTCAGAATGGCAAATATCGAACGTATATTGGCGCTCAAAGATGATCTTAGAAAATAACTTACATTCGCTGACCAGGAAATCATAAAGATGAGGAGGCGAGAAGAATGAATCCTACTGAATTGAGCTTTGTGCAGATTCTTGAGAAGTATCGCGATCGAGATGTTCAAATTGTTTTTAAAAATGGGCATACGCAAAGGTTCTATGTCGAAGAAATCGAAAACCAGCTTGACGGTTGGAACGATGTTCTTTTCATGACAATACCATTCAAAAAGGACGGTCCCGGTGAAGTTTGGATGCATGACATTAAGACGATCACAGCCTTAAATTAGCACTCTCATCTTTGGTGTGCTCAAGTTTCTTTTAGTAAGACAGGCGCGCATATTATACCATTGAAACCAAGCTAGAGAGAAGGTGAAGGCATGTTAGTTCAGACCATGAGTTATCAGAAGTTGTTTGACACTTATCGCGAGAAACATGTTTTGTTTACGTTGACAAATGGGCGACAAATTCAGGCAATTGTTCAAGAAATTGAAAACGAGTTAGATGGCTGGGATGAGACTTTGTTCATGATTAAGCCAGATAATCCTTCAGATCCCATTGATCTTGGATTACATGAAATTCGAGCAATTAAATTAATTGAGCCGTAGTGGCGCCGCGTGCGCTATACCAACAGCATGCCAGCCGAAAGCGGCGAATAATTCCAGCCATGACCTGCTGGCCGTCAGAATTATTCGCCGCTATTTTCTATGAAAAAGAACTTATGCGCCTAAACTTGAGTGCAAACCAAATAAAAGGGCTTTCATTCCCTTTTAAAAGCTAGTAAGCTAAAGACAAGCTAGGCTGTAAATGGCGGTTATAAAATGTAGGAAAATGGGGGACAGAAATTGTCGGTTTTCCTACATTTTTTTTGATACCATGAATCACATCCTAACCAGGAGGTTATTGATGTGAGACGTGATATTCGAGAAGGAGTGAAACAATTTATGCATGATGATTTAAAACCCAACTTCGCCGCCATTGTCCGCCAATATGGTGCCGACTACCGAACGGTGAAACAAGCCTTTACCGAGCTTAATCAAGATGCGCAGTGCAAAGGTTCAGCTAAGAAGCATCGTCCCAGTTTGTTGGACAACTATCGTCACGTGATCAAGGCCAAGCTAGAGGACAATTGCTCGGCGATGGCGATCTTCAAATTTATTCAGAAGAAATCCACTAAGCTTAAAGGCGTACATGATACCCGACGGGGTCCATGTACGCCTCTATTACTTTATAGTGGTATTGAAGCAGAAGCCGCGGGTTGCCTTTTGGCTCTTTGAAGCCGTAGTAGAAAGTGGCTACTTCATTTGTCTTAGCAAATTCGCTCAAAGTAGATTGGTCCGAGAGACCGCGTTTTGAAAACTTGATTACTAAGATTTTTAGTGATGGTGCTTCAGAAAGGTAGTGTAACAATGCGAAAAATTATCGGTATAGATGTCTCAAAATCAACGGCTAAACTGTCAGTAGCCATTGATGCTAAAACTGTTTACGAGGGGGATATCACGCTAGATATGATTGGATTCACGAGTCTTAAGGCTATCATTGACTCATATGGCGGTGCGGAAGTGGTGTTCGAGGCGACTGGGGTGTACTCACGTCGATTAGAGCGATACCTACTGGATGAAAGCATTACGTATCATATTCTTAATCCACTCGTCGCTAAGAAAAGGTTAGACGATGGCTCAAGAACAAGGAAGAACGATGTACGTGATGCCCGCGGGCTAGCAATAACTGAGTTTGCCAAACACCCCAAGCCGTTCAAACCAAGCTTCTATGACCCTGTATATCGCGAATTGATGGATATTAGTCGATACTACGATCAGCAAACGGAGGACTTAAAACGGACCAAGAATCGGATACATCGACTCATACAGCTCTCATTTCCAGGGATTGAGGAAGAACTTGATTTGAGAAAGCCATCAGCCTTACACACGCTAACTCTTTTTTCTCACCCGGCAGAACTGACTGGATTAAGTTTTGAGAATATAAAGACGCAGATTCTGGATATGCACTTAAAGGGGGTGGGAGCGGTCAGATCCAGCAATTTAGCACGTGCACTATGGAGATCTCGAGCCAGGTCATATCCAGCTGTTAGCGGCAACTCGTTCGTTGTCCAAGCTGTAAAGCATGAGACTCAAAAGGCGTTAAAGTTGCTTAGCGAACGTGAAGAAACCGTACAAGCCATGGTCAGCTTGGCAGAAAGAACACCGGAGTACGTTATCCTCCTGAGCATTCCAAACATCGCGGAAAACACCGCTGTACGTTTGGTTGCAGAGCTGGGGGATATTCGGCGGTTTAAAACCAGAGCGAAACTCAATAGCTTTATTGGTCTTGATTTGCAAGAGATACAATCAGGGAACTATACGGCACAAAGGAAGATCACCAAGCATGGCAATGCTCACACTAGAAAGCTACTGTATTGGACAGTTATAAATATGATTGGCTCAGGAGCACAGCCAAGTCATATCCGTGACTTTTATGCAAAACGACAAGCAACAGCTTCCCGGAGGAAGCCGCTGCTTGTCGCCTGCATGGATCGCCTACTAAAAACGATTCACTACCTTGTAAACACGAATCAGTTATACTCATACGAACTCGCTTGTTCAAGATAAACTGACTCGATACACTTACTGTACATATCTGCACAAATTTTGGAAAGCATGCAGGTTTATTTGGGGTGTCAGACTATATGATTTAAGGATATTTTAGATCAGAATTTAAGATTGGATTCAGCATCCTGTGGCTAAGAAGTTTCGATATTCAAAATCAAATTCATTGACATAGCGGGATTTAAACTTGACAGGGCGTAGAAAAGGCTTCACAGGAAAATATTCAATCGTTCGTGATTACTGCCGGACGATTAAGCAGAATCGGATTCACAAGGCCACCATTCGCGTTGAACACACTGCTGGTTTATCCGCACAGGTTGAGTTGGAAAGAAGAGCTAACACTTTACAGTCACGAAGGTGTTGCTTATCGCTTTAACATCTTTCTGTATGTTTTGCCTTATTCAAAGCTCAAGTACCTCAGCCTAACGTTTGAACGCAGTCAGGATACGCTCTTTCAGTGCCTGACCGAAGCATTTGAAGCCACTGGCGGTGTCCCTACCGAGGTTTGGTTCGACAACATGAAGCAGGTCGTTGACCACAGTAAATCGACGTTTGGACACCCGGTGTTCAATGGGCGGTTCAGACAATTTAGTCAAGATGCCGGCTATAAACCAATTACCTGCCGGCCATATCGCCCACAGACGAAGGGATCCGTTGAGGCCCTAGCGCGCACCACCAAGTGCCTACGAACTTATAATCATGAATTCTCAGATGGCGTTGATCTGATCCAGATCATTAATGAACTCTGCGACGATCTTAATCACGAAGTTTCCCAAGCAACCGCTGAAGTTCCTTACGTCAAGTGGGAGGACGAAGAAAAAGAGTACCTGCATCCATTGCCAAGCAACCTACTCAAGCCCTATTTCGAAGAAGACATTACGCGTGTCGTCTCGACGGAATCGATGGTTATCTTCCGCAAATGCAAGTACTCCGTTGATCCGCGCTACATTGGTCGCACAGTTGGCATTGAGCTGACCGATGATGAGCGGCATATCAAAATCTATTATAACGGAGAGTTGATTCGTGCGCACGAAATAACAACACATCAGTTTAATTACGCCCTTGAGGATCAGGTACAAATTCTTAAGTCGGATTTGATGAGAGGACGCCCAGATGAAGACATCACGGCTTACATTACGGAACGCCTTTCACAGTACGATGAGGTGTGAGGTGGCCAAATGACAAGCAGATTTCAAGAACTGATGAACAATCTGGAGCAGTTGCGTTTAACGAAAATGAGTGCTTACTTGCCGGAGTATCTTGACCAGATTAATGGCAAACAACTCTCATTCACAGAAGCAATGCTTAATCTGACCAAAGCTGAGCTTGATTGGCGTCAGGGTGAGCATGTCGACCGGATCATTAAACGAGCGCGTTTCCCGCAGGTTAAACTGCTTAAGGCTTTTGACTTTGATTTTCAACCAAGCGTGAATCGCCAGCTGGTGATGAGCTTTCAAGACTTAGCTTTTCTAGAAAAGCATGAGAACTTGATCTTCATCGGCAGCCCCGGTGTTGGTAAGACACATTTGGCAATCGGGGTCGGAATCGCTGCTTGCCAGCAGAACAAACGAACACTTTTCGTTAACTGTCACGAACTGCTCTTACGCTTAGGGGCAGCCTACAAGAAAGGAACGTTGGACCGTTGTATTCGACGTTATGCCCGTTACGATCTTTTGATCATTGACGAGATCGGTTACTTGCCGATTGACCATGATGAGGCGAATCTTTTGTTTCAGCTCATCAACGCTCGCTATGAAGTGCATTCCACCATCATCACCAGTAACAGTGAACTGTCAACTTGGGTTGAGATCTTCCAAAACCCAACGGTGACCTCTGCTATTCTAGATCGCTTGGTTCATCGTGCCCATGTCATCAAGATTACCGGTAAATCCTATCGACTAAAACAACAAAACTAGCCGCCAAAAACCTACATTTTTAATCGCCATTTTCCGATATTTTTAAACCGCCCTTGACAAACGTACGTTCGTTTTATGGGTGAAAATAAAAGCCTAAAAAATCTAGGCTTATTGAATTTGAAGGTGTGTGTGGTAAAATAAAGATATGCAAAAGAGGTCCGCTTGATGTGTTGAGTCTTTCTGATCGACTAAGTCTAAGGCCTCTTTTTTATGTGTACTGGATAAAATCATAGATTCTAATGAGTCTTCGAATCCCAGTAGTGGTTTGGAATTTTTGAGGATTAGAATTTAAGTGATCTTTTAAAAAATCAAGAAGCAAATGGATATTTTGTTTGTCCCATCTGACTAAAGCAAGACGAGTAAAGTCTTCACCTGGGTGAATAAGTGCATCTTGTGGCCTTATAAACTGGTTTCGTCTTTGTGAGTTTAATCGTATTGATAAAAAATCCCCATATTTAGCGAATCGGTGAAGATTATTTATAACAATTTCTGGAAGCGTTGAGGGGTCTAAGTTTCTAACGTACTTGCGAATAGGTATAAATCCAGAAGACTGTCTTAGGGCAATTGGTAGCGCCTCTTTTACTAGCATTTCAGTGACAAAATGTTGATCGTCAAAAACTATATCCCTGAACAACTCTGTTGAGTCAACAGACTTGTAACCCTTTTCAGCTCTTTCAATAATTCCAAAACCGTACACAAATTCAACATTTTTAAGAGACTCTGGGTTCATATCTTCGTCTGGAACTGATAAAACCACTTTCTTAGATGGTTGAGTTGTTAGAGCAAATTGATATAAGTCGCGTTTTGCATAACGAAGCAACTTAACCGGATATTTGGTTGATGATTTTCCGATGACAGAGTATAGATCATTATAGTCATCAAGCGTAATACGGCCGATAGTTAACGAGTGCCCCTGTTCAAAAGATATGGTGAATGTGGTAACTTCTGGGTCTCGTATTCCCTTTCGCCAACTAACAAAGAAAAGACGTTTTTCGATAATTTCTAACTGTTCAGGTGTTAGTCCCATTTGGATATCGAAGAGTATGTTGCGTATGTCTTCATCTTCCAAAGAATATCCCAAAAAAAAGATGGGGTGTTCAACGAAAATGGTCAAAAGTTTTGCAGAGATATATTTATGCTTTTCGTTAATCTCTTGGTAGTCGCGACTATTTATCATAATGGTCTTGGGGAAGTTAACACTCCCGTGTATTTTATATACTTCGCCTAAATCATATTTTGTATGAAAAAGAAGTTCTTCTTGAGATGAGTAGGTTTCAAACTTAAAAGCACTTTCTATTAAAGTGTCATAGTTTGTTGTAATTACACCTGCAACTGATCGTTCCGCTAAGTTCTTTAAAGCGGAGAACTCATCCTGCCTATCATTAAGAATGTGTGAAGGGTCGAATGATTTAATGTACTTTGCTATTTCAATTTTTAACGGCGGAACTTGTTCGTCTGTAGCTAGTTGTCCAAACTTCTGCCGTGAATCTGCGAATCTAGAATTTGTATACCAAACTTTATCTAAGTCATTGGAAACTAAATCCGTAAGATAAGTCATGTATGCGTTGTAATTTCTAGATTTGTCATAGAGCTTATTTGCTTCATTTTTTGTCGCTGCCAACTGGAACTTATTCCCATATGTCAAGTCAGCAATGTGGTCAATTAGGTTTTCCCATGTGGGTAGTCCCAAGTATCTTTTGGTGAATCCAGAACCAACGAACAAAAAAGGCAGTGCATCCGCTTCCTTAAGAGAAGGCAGAATTTTTTCTTCAATTGTTGTCATTTTTCATCCTCCAAATTGTTAAAAGATACCCGCTTATTATGTCTAGCCTTAGCTTTCCGCGAAAGGTTTTTTGTTTTGCGTGAAAATAAAGGTCCCAAAAGGTTTGTTGTTTGGTGTTAGTTGCACGATGAATGAGCATTTCACAGAAACTAACCCTGTCGTACATAAACAAAGGTTACCTGTTGTTTTGAATTAAGGGTGTATTCGACTTTGTAATCGTGATCAGTTGAATTTGAGTGAAAAGAAAATTCAGTAGACGAAAAATTGCTGGTTTGCGTTGCATCAGATGGCATCCAGTCCGCTGCAAGTTCCTGTAAATGATATGAATCTAAATCAGGATCAGAAGGGGATTTCCGCAAATCAATTTTTACTACTGAGACATTGTCAGAATCGTCAACGCCGGCCCCAACTTTCATAACACCTACTGAACCAAGATAGTAATTGCCACTAGGTTCTTTTATATCAGAGAGATACTCAGATAATTTTGATTTGCTGAAGGGGCCAAACACGTGATTTGTTTCGACATGTTCGGTTGATTTTGTTTTCACTGAAGCCTCGTAGCTTGCCGTAGTATTTTTTGATTCTAGTTCAGCATTAGCTCTCGATTGGCGCTCAGTTTCTTTTGATGCACTCGCGGCTTGCTGAGAGCTTTTCCCTTCAGCAACTACACGCGATTGGCTTTCTGCTTTATTACTTTCAGTGCCATTCTCAATATCTTTGTCCGCTGCCTTGTCGATTTCTTTATCAAGACCCTTGTCCTCGCTAACTTTGCTCTGTTTATTATCCGCATTTGCACTGCGGATAGCGATAAAAGTCCCTGTTCCGAGCAGAAGTATAACTAACCCAGCAGCCAATCGCCATAACAACCAATTTCGCTTTTTTTCCATTTTACCCCCCATATCTTCTGTATCTATTAATTTGAAGTACCTACTCATCCAGTCTGGAAGACCATAATCGTAGAGGACAGCTTTACGATTCATGGGATTAATCTGACTGTGATTGCCAAACATAAATTGAAACATAAAGTAGTTTGCAATGAATTCAGCGGAATCGACTGCTGCCTCGCTAGCACCTTTATAAAAGTAGTTGGTTCTGGTCTCCCTAGTCAAAAACACATGCCCAAGTTCGTGTGCTAGCACACTATTTGATTCTTTCTCGTCCATTTTCTCGTTTAAATTTACGACAGCTATGCGTCTGGATGTTAGGCTGTATCCCATAATGTCTTCGCCCAAATCGACTGGAACAACTACTGTGTCTGGAAAATGTCGAGCCAATCCCCACGGCACCCG
>CM062295.1:449828750-449841073 GCA_031216915.1 Pictodentalium vernedei | reverse complement strand
CGTGTGGCATACAAAGAGACGAGATTTTTAGCTTTAAAAATACTCTATCGGAATCGTATGACATTTGAACTACCCCCTAGTTCTCCGATTCTGAACCTCGAAACTTTTTTGGCGTAAACTTTTTCTTCGCCATCTCGTGAGTAAGCGCTATCGATTGACGAAGTGATACGATTAGGAGCTCTCTGTCTCGCTCCGAAAGTTCAGTGTTGTTTTTCAAAAAACTTACACCGCTTTTATCTGAAAGGCCTTCGACTATTTCTTCCAATTCTTCATCAATAGCCTTCTGGTCTTTTGCCGTCAATTCATAATAGTGACGTTTATTACTTCGACCAAGCAAGTAATCTGTGGACACATCATAAAACTCGGAAAAAAGATTTAATTCTTCCGCTGAAACCTTACGTGTTCTACTCTCGATTTTGCTAATGGCAGTATTGTCCATTCCGATTTGACGAGCTAATTCTGATTGGCTTAAGTTTTTTTCTTCTCTTAAATCAATTAGTCTTTGCCTGAGTAGATCAGTATCCATAAGTTCAGCTCCTTTGCATTTTACGCAATATAAATATAACATCTTTTGCTGTAATCGAAACCAACTCTTCTATTTTCGCAATCTTTTTGTTGATTTTGCTAAAAGCGCAATATGCGACACTTATAATGAGTTGCTTATTTCGCAAATGTGGTGAAGATATGTTGTTTGAAGTTGACTTAGAAAAGATCAGGTTTTCTCGGGGAAAAATGGGTGTCACTAAAACGAAAATGGCTCAGGCGTTGCATTTGTCTGGCACTGAGAAATACACCCGTCGAGAAAGTGGCGAATATAAACTTCAGGCGACTGAAATACCGGTACTTGTACAAGTTTTTCATATGCCTATGGTAAAAATTTTAGCCTTATCGTTACGAAAATCGAAAGAAGAGGCGGCGAAATAAACAAATAACTTGAGCGGCATACCATGCGCATTGTGGAAATATTGCGGGAACAAGGCAATCCATACCAACGTATCGAGATTGAGCAAGACGGTATAAAAATAGTCTCCACCGACGCGTTCACGCCAGTAGAGACCTCGAAAGATTAGACGCTGTTATATGGATGGATCTTGTCTAATCGCGACAGAGCAGAACCTAGGGAGCCAGAGCGAATGAACGCTTGATACTCACTTTCAGACACACCGTGGTATTGGTAGACAGCACCGTCCTTGAACTCTACTTCAAGGGTGTTGTCTGACCAACCAACGCTGCGAATTCGGCCCGATGAAACGAACTGGCGTTGCATCATTAATCACCTCCCTTAATTGAGATGACTTAAGTATAGCAATGATGCAGATTTGGATATTCAGCTTTTAAGCACATTATGTCAGCTAATTGAGGGTATAAAAGCAGGAGTGACCATGAAACTATTTGATGACGAGGAAATACAGACAACCACACATTGTGGACGCCCCATATACACTTTCGAGCAGATTAAATTGTTTGTTTTACTTTGTCATTTTTGAAGATTCGTTTCCTGTAATCTCATCAATCCACGCCTGAAAAGTTTGAATCACAAAATCCGTTGGGTTAGGCGTAACTGATCTCTCGTCTTTGAGGCTATGACTAAACTCAAACGCAATTCGATGCGTACGCGGTGAATCTTTAACTACGAGCTTTCCGGAACTCATCGGAGAATTTCGCGCTGGATAAAAGCCAAGATCCAAGTGCAACCCTCGTGTCAATTTTCGAAGCGCGTCTCCTGCATCGGTCATTTCATTGCCGTTTGGATCGGTAACTTCGACATGAATGGCATCCGGATCAATACCACTATCCTCGATGTTTTGTTCAAAATTCATCTCGGTAAAAAGTGGCGCATAGTCGTCAACTAGCGCTTGCATGCGTTCTTCTGATTCAATTTTGAACTTGTCAGGATCAATAATACAGAAATGGATCTGTGCCTTATAGCGTTCAAAAATGCGCTGTTGAGCAGCGGCTTGAGCTTCGTAACCGACTAACGGATATTCAAATTGTGTCATTGCGATTACCTCGTGCAATCAGCAATGCCGATTGGATGTTGAATCGCATTGATGATATTCTCAACGTCCTTCGACGAAGCTAGTGTGAGATTTGCGTTAACGATCGAGTGGCTTTTGGTTTTTCGCCCAGTTCGTTGCTGAATAACTAAATCAAGGTAGCTTGCTGCTGCTTCTCCATGCAGTGGAAATTGATAATCTTCAAGTTTTTCAATCATATTAATCACCTCGGAATCATTATCGAACATATGTTTGCTTAATGCAAGTGGAAAATGTGAATTGAGTGGAATATATGCAACTGCTTTTAGATTTGACTTGCTTACGTGCTAATAGTGGAATGTATAAAACTGTAAGAAAATGTTTCTAGCCAAAATGCAGACGACTTATCCGCTTTATACTCAACGGATGGTATAATATGAGTACAAAACGGATTTTTCCATGAGGTGATCTAAATGAGTCAACAAGATGAAATCATTAAATACTTGAATGAAAATGGTGGTCAAATTACGTCTAAGGAAGTTAACTCAATGGAAATCTCTCCTAGAGTACTGCGTAATATGTATGCTCATGGTCTGCTTGAAAGATTGGCACCGGGTGTTTATATTGATCCATTTGAGTTTGGTGACGATATTGCTGCATTGCAATACAGTCTGTCTAAAGGGATTTTTTTCAAGGACACAGCTTTATTCCTTTATGGAATGATCGATCGAACACCGAGCATTTACGAAATGAACTTTCCGTTGCCTTACGCGTATAGTACTAAAACAAATGCACCAGTTAAGATATATCGACAGAAAAAGGAACTTTATGAAATTGGTATAGCGTCAACTCAAACTCCAGGGGGACATCTAGTTAAAGTTTATGACATTGAGCGCACTTTGTGTGATATTCTACGAACACGCGATAGGTCTGATGCTGAGACAATTAAACAAGCTATGAATAGTTATGCCCATCAGAAAGAAAAGAATCTCCGTAAGTTGATGGCTTACGCAAGAACATTCAAAGTTGAGGAAGAAATTAGAATGTACATGGAGGTTCTGCTATGAAACTGGGGCTTGTTGACCAAAAGCAGTTTTTGGCTAACATCAGAAAGTTGGCAAAGGAAAGAAGAATTTCGCCACAGATTATGTTACAGGAGATCATTTTAGACGACCTGATTGACCGAACCTCGAATTCTCGTTACAAAGATAATCTGGTTTTAAAGGGCGGATTCTTGATTGCATCACTGATTGGAACTGATACTCGATCAACCCGTGATATGGACACATCAATTGTTGGCTTACCAGTAACGGAAGGAAAAATGAAAAGTGTGTTTCAAGAAATTTGTGATATTAAGTTACCGAACGACATCATTAACTTATCGGTTGTGAAAATCGGGGAGATTAGGAATGATGACGAGTATTCTGGTTACCGGATTCATATTCGTGCTCAACTCTATTCCACGCGAGTTGATGTTAAAATAGATGTGTCGACTGGGGACGTCATTACTGAGCGTGCAATTCAATATGGACACAAAATGATACTTGAAAATCGGACTGTTCCAATCATGGCATATACGGTTGAAACCATTATTGCCGAAAAGTTAGAGACAATCATTAGCCGTGCTGAGACGAATACACGATTGAAGGATTTTTACGATTTATATTTGCTCAATAATCAGGATAAGGCGGAAATAAGGTTTGATGTATTAAGTAAGGCGATACAAGCAACTTCTGCCAAACGAGAAACGACTGATCAATTGGGAACCTATATTTCCGTATTAATAGCACTAAAACAAGCCAAAGTCTTCAGAAATTATGGATTGCTTATCAAAAGTCTAATAAATATGCGCACGGGATTGAATTCGCAGCTACATGTGATGCGGCGATTGATTTAGTCCGTCGATCAGGTATGAATTAACATAGACAGCGTTTGTAAAGGTGTAGTAGGAACTAGCTGTGCTTTGATGATAATGAATAGCGAATTGATTTGAAACGGCTTTCCATTTTTCATAAAATATATTGTGCCTTCATCGCTAAACCATTAATCACCCTGAACAATCTTCGCAAATCCCAGCCGCAACTCCTGATTCTGCGTCTCACTAAAATACAACCAGTTATTGTCATTACCCTGATTCTGCTGAGTCACGAGCACCTCTGGCTGATCATTGTGTAACGTAAAAAGATAAACATGTTTCCCTAGATAAGGTTCGTGGGCCGCATCTGAATAGATTGCGACAATTGTATATTCGGCATTGCTTTCGCCATTGGTGCTAAGTGCCCAGGTGACCGCCTTATCACCAACTGCCATTGCCATGGAGCCGGGTTGGTTGGTGCCAGCTTGACCTAATTCATCGGGAATCTTCAACCCGTACATATCAACACTGTGCCCTTGCCAGTAACTTTCGTATTGCTGACCCATTGTTTTGCTCCAGCTGGCCATGAAAGTAGCTAGCTTTGCGCTTTTGGCGTTAGACCAGAGGGGTTGCTTGGTGGTTGAGTGGCTGGCATCGCTGCTACTCGAAGCGATCTTGCTTGAGCGGGAGGATGATTGCGAAGCCTGCCTGCTTGAAGTCTGCTGACTAGTTTTCTTTGAACTGCTTGAAGGGCTTGCCTGTTGCTGATGACCACACCCGACCAATCCTAATCCAAGAAAAAGCGTACAAACAGCAATGAATGTTTTTTGCATAATAGACCTCCAAAGTAATGACTTTCCAGAGGCTATTATACATGAACGGGCTAAGTCGCTAATGCATCCGTACTAAAAATAAAAAGTCCATTTTGAGAGAATTGTTTACTGACTGATGCCAGAATTAAAACCGCTTTGATCGCAGCTTCTGAACCATCCCAATCCCCAATGTCGCTAGCAACATTAGGAAGCCTACAATGCCGCCTTTTTCGAAAACGCGATTACCGGTCTCAGGTAAATCTTTGGAAGTGTTCTGCTCTTTATGTTTGGCGTTATCAGCTGAAGGAGTCGCATTCGTCTTTTGGGGTGTTGGTGAGCTCGGAGCATCCGCTTGTTTGTCAGCCGTTGTAGGAGCATCTGTGTGATCGTTCTTTGTGGCAGGATCAGAAGCTGACTGTGAGGGATCATCAGTTGAATTTTCATTCGTTGACGAGTTTTTCTTCTCCGAGAGTCGAATGGTGTAGTACATATGCCCGTCTTGGCCCATCGTCGCACCAAAACCGACTGCGGTTACGTCTGGTTGATAGAGATCGTCTAGGTTGAGTGTGCCCGGACGATCATCGAGTTGCAGGATGCCGGTTGCGACTAAATCTTCTGCACCTTCGCCTTCGTCGTGTTCGAAGGGAATGGTGTCACTCGATAGTGTGATGAGGTTTGTGTCAGGGGCTGACCGATCTGCTGGTGTGACGGTTCGTGGATTTTGCGGGTTGGCCAGTTGATTAGCGTCGGCGCTGGCCGTTTGTTGCGCGGCGTTTTGGAGCTGCGGGTCTAGATTGAGTGGGGCTAAACCTTTGTTGGCTCGCTCCTTGTTTAGTAGCCGGTAAAAGGTGTCGGTGACATCGCTCATCTCTGGTTGATAGGCGCCATCGGCAGGTTGATAGTACATGGTGACGGTGTGGGCAGCATCGTCTTTTTTCCAGTAGATGTATGAAAAGTCTGGAAATGGCAGGACGGCGATTTTGTCACTGGCTACTTGATCGTCTGGCTTGAGCGACTTGCCATCGAGGGTTTTGTAGGAAACGGTGTAGGTGTCCTGACTCGAGACGGTAGGTTTTGCTGCGTAGTTGATGTAGGCGACAAATTCGCCACTTGGCAGCCGACCAATTGCGAGGCCGTAACTGGTTGCGCCTTTGGGGAAGGAGGCGGTGATGCGATTCGCCACCACTTCATCTGTCCACTTCACGGCACTAGGGTCGGGATTAAATGTTTCGACCGAACCGCCTTTAGCTACTAATCCGGCGTCCGTGAAGGCTTTGTTATTCGCAGTGTTATCGGGCCGGAGCACTGAGTCGGCTTGGATGGCCTTGGCAAGATCAGATGCGGCAATTTGAGCGACTGTATCATCATGCTGACTACCTTTTTGTTGGAGGACGGCGTCAACGAGTGATTTGATGTGCGCTAAGTTTGGCTGATAGGCTTGCGCAATCGGTAAGTAGAGCAACCGTTTTCCGGACGTATAATTATAAAAATAATCATGGCCATTGGCGCTGATTTTTTCTGGCGGAGCCGTTGGCGTTGCGCCGGGGGTGACCACCGTGATGGGGCCGGCGATTGGCTTAAAAGTTGAAAAGTCAGTGTAAACCGGCGTTGCGTCAGCGTCACTGGCTGCGTTGACAGTAGCCGGCAACGTGACCAGCGCACTGGTAGCAATACCACTACCGGCAAGGGCAGCTACAATTATGAGGGTACTTGTGAGTGGCAGATGCGAGGAACTAGACATAAAAAGCACATCCTTTCGAAGTTGAAAATAGTAATCGTTACGATTAACATACAAAAGTGTACGCTGACCGTCCTAGTTAACACAATTGCGGTATAAGATCATTTGCAGGTTTTATGATTATTTTTCAGTTTTTTGAAAGTGAAAGGCTGGTTTTGATAGACAACGAGTCGGATGGCGTTGAAGCGAAAAGTGACTTGAGTCTAAAGTGGGATTGCACATTTTTAGGGTATTTGGCAATCAAACATGCAAACAATTGTGGTGGGTTACCAATTTGGCAGGAACTTCAATAGTCACAACATAGGAGCAAGCTTAATGAAAAATTCACTGGCCAACGTTCAAGCGCGGCGAGCTGACATTGAACGACTGGTTGATCGGCACGGCATTGCAACTGTGAAAGGATTGGCACTTCGGCTCAAGGTTTCCGAAATCACGATCAGGCGGGACCTGAAAATATTGCATGCCATGGGGCGGGTTAAATGGCACAACGGTCTTGTTGAAGCGATTGCCGGACAAGGCGGGGGTGAGCAGAGAACCTTGGCGGTGATTGCCCAAAGGATTGCGGCGGCTGTTCCCCATTACATTGCGCGGTACAGCACGCTTTTCATGAACGCCAATTCATTGTGTCTGCAAGTCATCAATGAACTGGCTAAAATACCAGTGACCGTTATCACCAACAATCCGTGTGCAACCGCTTGTGCGCGGCATGAGGGCACTAAGGTTATGATTACAGGCGGTAGGGTCAGTACAAAGAAAAGTGTGCTGGCTGGCAGTGAAACGCTGAACTTTTTGTCGTCAAGGATAGCCGATGTCACCGTGATTGGCTGTGATGGTATCTCGGTTGACGGTGGCCTAACTTCAAGTAATGCAGAGGCGGCAGCGATCGATTCAATGATGGTCACAAAAGCGAAAAAATGTGTCATCTGCCTAGCAGATTATCGAAAAATCGGTGTTACCCAGCAGTATCGCATTGCTGATCTTGGCAAGGTTGATATTTTAATCACAGATAGTTTTGCAGATGAAGCGGTGTTGCAGCAAGCGCGCAGAAAAGGTATCAACGTCATTCAAGTGGCCGTTTGGTAAGGGGAATTAGTTTGACAAATAATAAAAACCTCGGGCAAAATTTTCAAATTTTGCCCGAGGTTTTTGGTAGTATTTAATGATTTCCCATTTAAAAATAATGATGCTGATTTGAGTAACGCAATTTTTACAAAAAAGCAGATAGTACCAAGATTGACTGTTTCAAATAAAATAGTTTTATCGACTGCCATAAATTGCCCTCAGTCCCGCAATATCGCCTGCTGACAACTGACTAACCCCTTGTGTAATTGGATACATAACGGATGCTTTTGATTGACTGTGATCGAGTCCCAACGCATGGCCGAGCTCGTGCATCGCGACTGCATCGTTGACCGATTGTAAAGGATAAGAAAGATTCAGACTGGCGCGGGCGTGGTTGATGACGGTGACTTGGCTGCCATAGGTTTCAACAATAATTGTCGGGCCGCCAGCACCGAGTTCCGTTGAGCCAAAACTTTCTGCTGACATTTCTTTTTTATAACTGGAAAACGTGATCTGGTTATCGGATTTCTTACCTTGACCGGCAACCAGTTTGACGATGCCCGTTGCGTTATACGCTTTGACGGCTTTTAAAAAGACATCGTGTTCAGACTGTGGCAAGTTGTCATCAAAATGGTAGTAATAGACACTTCGAAGTTGGTGCCTTTGGACAATACTCAAGGCTGGTGTGGCATCGACCGCTTGACTCGGTGTGGCTGAAGGTACCTGACTCGCTTGACTTGGCGCGGTGCTGGCAATTGACGCACCATTTTTTGCGACAGATCGCGGACCGCCGTTTAGCCAAGTGCTGACGGTATCAGTTGTGGCGGTCCAGACATTGCTAATGCCTTGCTTGACGGTGTTGCGAGCAGCGATCGGCACCGGACTTTCAGTGCTATAGATCAAAAAGATCCCAGCCACAAGCATAATCAGCCAAAATAAACGGTTGCGATGTTTCATGAGTGGCCTCGTTTCCAAAATGAGTTTGCAAAAGCATACTGTTATTGTATGTTACCTTATCGCAGTTTGTCGTGCAGCTTTGGACTGAATTTTTAAGGATATCGCAGGAACTTGGTCGTGTGACGAAACGGTAGGTTAAGGTTATAAAAGACGGCTTTAGTTGCTTCGACAAATGGTTTTGTTCAAATTGGGAAGTACAATTCACGTTTACGGATCAATTCAAAAAGGTGACGCTGCAATAAAAAAGAAAGTTATGAGAATACGCTTTGATTTGGGGTAATAAATACAAGCTTTGTTAATAACGAAGTATAATAACATTTGTAATCTCATAAAAGAACGTGGAGGAGTAACGATGAGAGCAATGAGACGACAGCTTTGGTCAGTACTTACAGATAAGGAACACAAGGTCACCTTGGTTCACAGCAAACATCATGGTTGGTTGGCCATTGGTTTGACCGCTTTTGCATTGGGGACAGCAGGCATTAGTTTGGCGACTAGTGGCCAGGTTGTGCATGCAAGTGATCAACCAGCAACCTCGCAACAATCACAGACAAATAATGGACGAGTTTGGACCCTGCGCCCAGTCAGTCAGATTGAGGCGCAGATTAAGGCGTCGAATAGCACGGTTTATGATATTCAGTGGGGTGACACACTTTCGACGATCAGCGAGGCGCTGAATCATACAGGTTTCACAACCTCAGTTGATCGTTTGGCAGCCATTAACCGCATTGCTAACGTGAACTTGATTTATGCTGGCGCTAAGCTTTCTCTGCAAGGCAGTGGCGACAACGCAACCGTAACGACGCAAAATGCTGATGGCACGAATCAGACGTTTAATCTGAATCCGACCAAGCCGGCAGTGGCGTCCCCGGCACAACAGGCTGAGGTGAAATACACAACCGTTGGCGGCGCTGGCACAACTGGAAATTCCGGCGCTGGACAGCAAGTAACCATCCCAGGAACGGGGATTGATCAGACCACCAAAGATAACGAAGCCGCCCTTAAGGCAGCCGCCGAAGCCAAGGCCAAAGCAGAAGCCGAAAAAGCCGCTGCTGAAAAAGACAAGGCAGAAGCCGAAGCCAAATTGACGGCTTTGCTCAATACTGAGAATGCTCAAACATTGACCGATCTTCAAGCCAAGCGGTCAGCTGCCCAAGCTGCTGTTGACGCAGCCAAAACCAAGGTTGATGCGGCTCAAGCAAAATTGCCAGCAGCCCAAACTGCAGTGGCCCAAGCGCAAGCCGCTTTTGACACCGCCAATGCAGCTGTGAATGCTAAGCAGGCTGCTGTTGATCAAGCATCTGCGCAGGTTAAAACACTTTCTGCTCAGATGACAGATTTACAGAATCAACTGAACACATTGACCGAGCAAACCAAAGATAACCCGGACTCACAAGCAACGATTACGACTGTTAAAGCTCAGCTAGCTGTTGCACAAGGCAAGCTGACTAGTTATGAAGGCCAATTAGCTGATGCAACGGCTGCCTTGGCAGAAGCCAAACAGGCTGCAAACCAAGCAGTTCAAAATCTCAACACGGCTAATCAGGCACTGATCAGCGTTGACAATGAAGCCAAAGCGGCCCAAAACGATTTTGCACAGGCACAAACGACCTTAAAGGCACTTCCGACATCGGTTGCCAGCCAAAATAGTCAAGCCGCGCAAGCAGTCAAAGCACAACTCACTGATCTGAATACGAAGATCAACCAGCTTGATCAAAAGATTAAGACTTTAGATACCCAGATAGCTACATGGCAGGATCAGTTGACCACAGCCCAAACCAATGTGGAAGCAGCCAAGGCCAATATAACAACTGCTGAAACACAAGCATCCAAGGTTGATACGACAGACCATCAACAGACATTGCCAGCAGTTCAGCAAACAGTTGCTGATGCAGAAAAGACAATTCCAACAATTCATGTACCACAGGATACCGAAAAGCAGGTTACGATTAACAAAGATGAAAATGGTCAGGTCCTAACCGATCTTACTGGTTACAAGTTGCTCACGTCTGGTACCCCAGTTAAAACGGTTGAAACATTGGCTAATGGTGATACCATTACGACTTATACTACGACCAATATCTATCACAAGATTGCGCATCAAGTTGTCAATAAAACCGTGAACGTGGATGAAGCCGGCAATATTTTGACCAGCACAGATGGTTACACAAAGGTCTCCAGTTCGGATAAATCCGTTGACACCACTGATCCTAAGACTGGTGACATCACAACCACAGTCACGACAACGGTTGTCTGGAAGAAGACTGAGACGCCGACTCATGTGACTGTCAATAAGACTGTGAACGTGGATGAAGCCGGCAATGTTTTGACGAGTACGGACGGTTACACGCAGGTATCCAGTTCCAAGAAATCTGTTGATACCACCGATCCTACGACTGGCAATATAACCACGACCATTACGACAACCGTTGTTTGGAAGAAGAACGAGACCCCAGCGCCAACACACACGTACGACCTTAAGACAGTTAATGAAGACAAATCGGGTCATGTTTTAACAAATACAGACGGCTATTCAATTGTATCCAGCTCTAAAGAGTCGGTTGATGCAACGGATCCTAAGACCGGTAACATTACCACAACTGTTACCACAACCGTTGTTTGGGAAAAGACGCCGCAGCGTTTGATCAAGAACCAAACCGTGAACCTGGATGAATCAGGGAAGTTTTTGACCAACACGAATGGTTACAATCAGGACTCCAGTTCTGTCAAGACAACGGATGTCACGGACCCTGTAACTGGAGATGTGACGACCACCTTCACGACTACGATTATCTGGAAGAAGGATACGACAGGCGTCACTATAACTAATAAAACTGTTAATGTTGATGAAAATGACAAGGTGTTGACTTCAACGGATGGTTATTACTTTATTGGAAATACGACAGTAACGAACTTTGGCCTTGATGGTAACGGTAATGTTGTATCGAAGGTTGTGACAACCACAAACAAGTACCATAAGACGCAAGCCAAAACGGTTTACAAAGAAGTTGACGTGAATGAAGGCGGCTATACCTTGACTGATAAGACTGGTTACGTCAAGGTTTCGTCAACACCGACGTCTACAACAGCAATTGAAGGATACGGGGACACTGTCACGACAGTCACCACGACTAATATTTGGCGCAACGTTGAGGCTGCCGGAACCATCATCGGCGCCATCAAGAGTGTCAACGATGCGACAACGAAACTCATAGAAAAACAGATTCAGACAAATGATCAGAAGGTCTCCATTGAACAAGCTGAAGCATACACTGACGCCGATTTGACGCTAGCAGTTGCCAAGAAGTTCAATGTGCTGGTTAATGGCGAGCAAGCAAGAACTGGTCGTACACAGACTGTGCTCACATCTGATCCAAAAGCCTACAAGATGGAAGCGCCGCGCGCGGTCGAAGTTATGTATAAATTCAGCCACACCCGTCCGGTCAATCCACCAGCAACTGGCTCGCAAGATGTCACCTACCAAAAGGGCGAAGTCTACATGAATCGCAGCACTGAAAACATCTCGACTTCTTCGCTCTGGAAAAAGGATGTTGACGGTAGTGCTGATAAACTCAGCACACTGATTGCCAATGCGATGTTCCAACAGTACATTGTTGACGAACGTCCAGAAAACAATCACGGCGTAACAGGCGGTCACTACGAAAACATCATTAACTCTGGTTTCAAGAATATTGTTATCGGAGTTTATGTCGTTGATCAGGGTGACTACTACGCAGCGTCAACCGCTGTTGCTACAGGTAATGATGGGACTTACAACGGCAATTAATGTTTGCCTAAAATGATCTTTAACCACGCTGGTGCTGCGGAATCTCTTTCGCACGCGGGTTCGATTCCTGCGGTGGTTCTAAAGTATCAAACATCTGGATGGATAATCTTAGGATTCTTTCTCCAAAAAACAGGAT
>CM062295.1:449761852-449802646 GCA_031216915.1 Pictodentalium vernedei | reverse complement strand
CCTGGGGGAGCCTTGCCCAACCCCTCAATCCCCACTGCCCCCCTAACAATCCAGAATTCTACCATATGCATGGGGCATCAACTAATGAAATTACAAAGGACATACACTGGTGAAAATTAACACTTTTCTTGTCTCAAAATGTTTCCAAATAGTGCCTAATTTAAAAAAAAAAATTGAGGCCTAATTTAAAAAAAAAATATACCCCACAGCTTCAACAATGCAAGAGGTAGGCCACATCCATACTTCTTCCTCAACTCAAAACTTCAAATATCGTGACATGCCTTTAACAATCAGAATTGATTGTCGCAAATGATTCTCACAAGTAAAACAATGAGAATCAACTTTGATTCTCACAAAATGTTCATTTGATTCTCGTCATGGATTCTAACATGTCCATAAAAGGTCTGGAGAATTCTCTTTATGTTTTTCTGGTTTGACCAAAAGTCTGTATGTTGGAACAGGTGTTCTACATATACATACCAGACTAGAAACTCTCAAAAATTGGAACTAGGCCCTTAAGGGTTATCCTGCAGAACATAAATAAATATGAGGTTTGTTTTTTTATTTTGGATTATGAACTGGTTGCACTTACAAGGACAAAGGTAAAACAGTACTCTCAAATTATATATTGAGAACTGAAAATTGCTTCTCGTGGAGGAGTTCACAAGAATCAAAACTGATTCTTATTCAATTATTTATTTACTGGGTTTTTAAAGACACTTTCAACACCCAGAGTCACCTCAGTTGCACAGTTTTATGGGTGTAGGAATCCGGAGTACCTGGGGAGAACCACTGAACAGTGGCAAGCAACTGTCATACTCTCCAACGTACTAACTCCACACAAGCAGGACAAGCATTGGTTGGAGACAAGGACACCATCGACATGCGGTAGTCTTAGTATGGTGCACCACAGTGCCCCACATAGGCAATAGGGATGAAGTGCCTTGCCCAAGGATACAATGCAGTTACCCCTGGCAGGGATCAAATGGTGGATCTTTAGGTTTGGAGTCCAATACCGTCACCACTGAGCCACCACACTACCAACTGATTCTTATGATTTGGAACAAATTTTAAAAGTCATCATTCAGTCATTGTTATTTTTTCCTATTTCTGCTCCTACAAAATTAGAAGAAAAAAACCCCAAAAAAACCCAACATTTGACACCCATTTACCTTTTTCTAATGAGGGGTTAGAGGCTACGATTTCTGGAGAAAAATTAAAATGTCAAATTATTCAAGACAATTTTTTTTGGCAAGTGTCATCCACTGGTCATGTTAGGAGGGAGGTTAATCTAAACATCTGGGGACACCCGAGTCCAGTAAAGTTATGTTCATTCTTTTGTTTTTTCCATTGATTCAGCTGATTAGATGCTGGTGTAGAAAACACTGCTTGAAAGGGTACAAAGTCCAATAAAGATTGCAACATAACATTATTTTATCACCAAAGGTGAAGATATATGTCACAAACTCCTGTCATGATTCCAGTTTTTAGATTTCAGATCAATGAAACACCTGACACTTCTAGTGCCCTGACAAACTAACCAATGATATTTTGTACGTTGTTCAAGCCTCTCCCTTACTTAACCCTTAAAATTAAAATAATAAATTTTGATAGCCTGTGTATTGCGGAAAGGGTTAACAGGAAACATCCGGCTTGTGCTAGTCACAAAATGGCCATTAAATTTTTTTATTATTCCGATTTTTGACTCCAAAACATAAAAGGTAAAATTTGTAAGAACCCTTAACTTAACACAACATGTGTGTAATACTTACAATATTAATGGAAAGCCTGTGGTCCATGGCTTCCAATCATAGTGAAATAACTATTCTATGGAGGCAATTAGTTGCCCTCCTGAACTTTTTCCCAGGATGGTGTTTCTCACTCTCGTGTGATTTTCAAAATGACAGACTCACTGTTTTTGTGTCAAGGCCAATCCGACCAGCCAGAACATCCCAGCTAATTTCTGGAGATTCTTGGGTTAAGCTGGTAATTATATGTTCAATTACAGTGGAACCCTGTTATTTGAATAGAAACTTTGCCAATGGAAATCATTCAATTAACAGGAGTATTCAATTAACAGGGACTGTGTTACTTTTCTGTATTCTAGAGATAAACTTAGCATTTATTCTATTATATCTTGTTTGACAGAGCTCCATGAGCTCTGTCAAACATGATATACTAGATTAAATACCTGTATTGGATGTACTGAGGCCAAATAGGTCTATAAACAAGGGAAAACTGGGGAGAGTCAGGGTAATTTCTCGACATGTCACAAGATTTTTTATTCAATTAACAGGCATTTACTCTATAACCTATATTCAATTATCAGGTCAAATTTGTACTGTAGGTATGGTAAATGGTTTTGTCTTTGGAAATTATATTGAATTAACAGAGTTATTCAGTTAAGAGATATCCAATTAAGTGGGCTTCACTATATCATATAATCACCCTCAAATAGCTCATTACAAAAAATATTGTTCACAACATCTAATATGGAAATGGCATCAGTCGTCAATGTCGATGCCATAATGTTATGAGAGTTGGTTTCTGATGGTAGAATTGAATTTATTTTCTCTTTTGTTTCATTAACAGTTTACCTGATACGAATAGCAGATATTTTGTAAAAAAACATTTCAAGAATGACCAAAAATTTTTTTTTTTGTCTTGAAAACATAAGTTATGGCCCCTCATTGGAACAATGTTGTCGAGTTAATTCCAATGAGGGACCATGAGCTATGTGATTCAAAAATTAAACAAAATACAAAAGGTTCGTTGGCAATTTTTGTTAATAGCACTGGCCAGTTTTAGTGGTTATGTTAGCTAAAAGGTTAAGTTACACATATGTGATAACAAGAATCTCATATTCGTCACACTTTGACATTAAATTTCTGAACCTCATTTACTAATATCGATCTGTGCTTCAGTAAACCTTGGCTTAAGTTAATTTTACTGAACTCAGTACATACATTTCATATGAAATCACGACTCATTAGAGATCATCTCTTTGTTACATATGGTGTATGCAGGGACATAAATCCTGGGAATGTTTCACACTCCTCCTCAAAATTCTTTGTCTAGTCAGGCAGAATATTATTACCAAATACTGTTCAGAACAAGAGGCAAGCTCTTCTTAACTGCAACAGTGGGACACAGTCCTGAAGTAAGAACACATGGTCTAATATAGCTACTTTGAAAGCCCACTGTATTTAAGAACTGTCAGGCATAAACATGTCGTGGTTGGGAAAAACACAGAACAGACCCTCTCCTCCCCTCCTTAAAGGATACTCCCCCATAGGCATTTCCTAATAGACACTTTTCTCCAAAGGTGTTTTTATATGTTAACGCCAAATAAAATGAAAGTGTCAATGACACTGCAGCTCAACTTGTCCAAAAAGGGACTGAACTGAATAGAAAGATCCAGTAATGCCAAGTCATTCACTCGAGTTTCTACAGAAAAGACATCACACCAAAGCTACGTATGTAGCTTCCATCAGCAAGCCTTTTTGTTGGAACATATATTCTCCATGTATATGCATGGCAAGAAACTTAACAAAATTGGAACTTGGTAAGTAAGAGTTAAACTCTAGTAAACATATCAATATGAGGTTTGTTTGGTATGGATGTTTGTACTGGGGCACTCACAAGGTTATAACAGTTCTTACAAATTCTAAATTATGTTAACCCTTTACCTAACATGAAAGGAGGATGATATTTGCAAACTAAATTCTTGAACAATTCATTTTTTGTGTCAAGAACACAGTTTATGACCTCACAATGGAACAAGCTCAATGACAAAAAATGAAAAAAATAATGAAAATTTAATGGTGATTTTTGTGAATAGCACTGGCTGGTTTGGGCCGTTGCTTTGGTTAAGGGTTTAAGGACTGAAAACTGATTCTCACAGGAGTTTGTGTGAATCAAAACAAATACTGGTGAATCACAACAAACTTTAACCCTTTACTCAATGCAAATGATATCAAAATTTATTATTTTAAATATTGTTTTTAAATTTTTCCAAAAATTTCACCAAAACCATATCATGTGACCTCTCATTGGAACGAGCTCAACGAGCTCGTTCCAAAGAGGGGTCACATGATATGGTTTTGTTGAAATTTTTTTAAAAATAGTATTTTTTCAGCTGCTGAATTTGCATATTACGCTTCGTTGGGTAAAGGGTTAAGGACTGTGTACAGTTTTCCAAAAAATGATATTTGGTATAGATCAATTGGATCAAGTAAACCTTTGAAACTGCAGCCTTATGGCTAAAGCTGCTGCTTGTTACTATTAACCCTCTGCACTCTGAAGTAAAAATATTAAAATTTCAAGCTGTAAATTCTCCCATCATGCAACAAGGTATTGAACGAATTCAGTCAAAATGAATTGGTTAAATTCTTAGTTGAATTTTGGGAAAATTTAAAACTTGAAATTTCAGCAAATTGACATCACTGTGCAGAGAGTTAATGATTCTCCCAACAAATTCATGCAGCCCAGAAATATAATTTTGTATAAATTACCTACTGCCCTCCCAACTGTGTGGTGTTTCTGATATTATGACTTGAGACCCATCATTATCAATATGGTTGTGATTATAGAAAAATACCCATTTTTCAAATATGGATATGAGAAATGTTTGTTAGGGAAAGTTTTCCTTGGTGGGGAGGGGGGGGGGGGGAAATGTCAGTGGAAAAATGCCTGTTATGTAACAAAAGAAAAGAATTCAGGAAATTCTCTTCACACAACATCAGTTAACTCCAAGCAGTGCTTGTGCTCTGGTGGTCAAATAAAATTGTCTTTGATGACTTTACTTTGCACATGTATATCTGAGAATTTAACCTGTTATAGCTAATCATCTTTGACAAAGCTCAAGGAGCAATAAATTCTCTCAAAAAATATAAGTCAGTCCCAGTTTTATTGTTTGAAAGTTTTACAGTGGAAACTTGTATCCTGACATCAATGTGCTGAGGGTTGACTCCTTGCATATGGCAAACAGATATTCTGATTTCTAGACCAAGGCAGCAATTTTCAATTGTCATTTGTACTAGATATGTACAATTTGGGCACATTTAACCACATTTTTCCCCAGTAAATTGAATCAACAACCTTCTGATCAACAGTTTCTAGAGTTAAGTTGAATTTTGATTAATGTTTCATCAAATCCAGTCGTGTGTGCTTCACACTATTTTTAAAATAGCCTTAGCAAGGGTAAACAAACATGTTCACATTCCGGAGTATGGAATGCGCTAAAAAGTTTCAATGGTTAACTGGTAGGGCATTAGAAACCCATATTTGGGCTCCATTCTGAAGGACAGGTATGGCAACGTGAATGCTCCATATTATGTGGATTACAATATAAGTGTACAAAAATGTATTATGTGTACAAACTGAAGAAATCAATAAAAATATATGAGTCTGTGTCACCTGGTATAGTGCAGGAAGCCCATATTTGGGTGTTAATTTGAAGTGTGATTGCCACAACTTGAAGCAGTGGTGTGGCTGGGGGGGGGGGGGGAGATCTGGGGGCACCCCCACCCAATTTTAGTCACACCCCCTAATTATTGATGCCTTTCACAACTTATAAATTATGGACACAAATGGACTCAGAGTCAAGGAAATTGCTTCTGTTTTTTTTGTCTCAAATTTAATTTTTTCTCCCGGGAGGTCCCCCCCCCCCCCCCTCCAACAAGAGGGGGTATTGCACCATTCAGATCGCTGAACTAGCCACACACCCCCCCCCCCCCCCCCCCCCCCCCGATATTATGCTTGCCACCCCTATCCTGACTATGCACCTGACTTTAAGAATTCATATTGAGTGGATTTGATTCTTATCAAGTTATTTCTGAAGTGAAATTATTCATTCTGCATGCATTTGTTTTGTTACCATTTATGGGAGAGTGGCTGATTGCTCTCCTAGTTGAAAGACGAAGACATGTTAACAAATTTTGAGGATCCAAAAAATATTTAGCACTTCAGTCTTTTAAGATCGGAGTGTGATCAAAGTCAAATCCTCAATAACGACTGGATTTTCCAGACATTATTTTGTACTCCTACACCAACATTTGGAAAAAGGTTTTCAGGTTTCGTGAAGACGGGTCAGTTTCTTGGACTTCATCTAAAATTGATTGATTAAAATTTGAAGCAATCCCTATTCAAACTCTTAAAATTAGGTATTTAAAATGTCAGTGTTACCTTTTGACCCAGTCGTTTACCTCACAGTATGTCACCTTTTGGCATAAAGGTAAAGTTGTCACTGAATGTCCTTCAAGTTAATCAACCGCAAGAAATAAATCTGTTCATAATATATCGGTATAATATTTATAAGATCGTGTGGACTTTTGGTAAGATCTGAGATGGGAATGCAATGATTCACACTCAGTATGTTCTTTGCCCACTGGATCACGGGATTTTATTTATTTGCTTAATGCAAATATCAAGGAGTTCAACATTGTGGAATGTGGAGCAGACGATCACAAATTTTGATAACACGGTGTGCCTCAAAACGAAACCCTCTTCGCTGATTCGAAGTAAATGTACAACAGGTGAGTGTCGGATGAAAGCAAGTGTGCATGGAGAAGGCTACTATTAACCCCTTCCACGCTGCCTTCCTCGTAGATGCCAAAATACCAGACTCACCGTTCCGAGACAAATCGGAGCATGGTCAAAACGAACCAAAACTAATGAAGAAAACGGACCAAATTTCTAGACAAAACGGGCCATATTTTTCATGAAACAATTAAGAAATAAATGAAAGTGTCAATGACACTGTAGCTTAACTTGTGCGTTGTGTTTGATGAAAAGGATAATGTTCAATGTTTATGAAAGGATTATGAAATAAGACAAGAATTGTGATAATTGGGAATACGTTCATTTCTGTTCCCTGTATGCTATGTTTATGACAAAAAATAATATGAGGTGTACACTGTACTAAAGAGCTGAGGGGTGGGTTAATATGATCTCACAGTTAATGTATGTGACCCTCACAGTTAACCTATATCAACAAAAGTTACCAAGTTACAGTGAAATTATTCCAAAACGAGTCATCCTATCAAGTTACATTAAAATCGCTTCATATATATGGCCTGTAGACTGTGCTGAAGGTTTTCGGGCTTTGGGCCGCTGTAGCCGTCAGTTTCCCAATTGCGTCCAAAGGGGACGTTCTCATCTAGACATTATATGAAGTCAAACTACCAAGTTACAATGAAATCCCTTAATAAATATGACCTATAGACTATGCTAAAGGTTTTTGGGCGTTGGGCTCTGGCAGCCATCATGGTTGAATGATCACAACCAAAAGCTACAAAGTTAAAATGAAATCCCTTCATAAATATGACCTGTAGACTGTGCTCAAGGTTTTTGGGCTTCGGGTCCCTGAAGCCGTCACATTTGACCAATCACGACCAAAAAGGGATGTTATCATCTAGGCATTTATGGAGTCAAACTTACGGGTTACAATGAAGTCCTTCCATAAATATGACCAATAGACTATGCTGAAGGTTTTGGGGTTTTGGCTTCGGGCAGCCATCAAGGCTGAATGATCGCGACCAAAAGGGGACGTTCTCATCTAGATATTATTTAGAGTCAGCCTACCAAGGTACAATGAAATCCTTCATAAATATCACCTGTAGACTGCGCTAAAGATTTTCGGGCTTTGGACCCCTGTAGCCAACACAGTTGCCTAATAGTGTCCCAAAGGGGCTGTTCTCATCTAGACATTACATGAAGTCAACCTACCAAGTTACAATGAAATCCCTTCATAAATATGATCTGAAGACTGTGCTAAAGGTTTTCGGGCTTTAGGCTTGGGCAGCCATTATGGCTGAATGATCGCAACCAAAAGGGGACGTTCTCATCTGGACATCATCTGGAGTGATCCTATGAAGTTACAATGAAATCCCTTCATAAATATGACCTGTAGACTGTGCTCAAGATTTTCGGGCTTCAGGCACCTTTAGCCATCACCGTTGACCAACCACGACCAAAAGGGGATGTCATCATCTAGGCATTATATGGAGTGAACCTAACAAGTTACAATGAAATCCTTCCATAAATACAACCTACAGACATGCTAAAGGTTTTTGGGCTCGGGCAGCCATCAAGGCTGACTGATCGTGACCAAAGGGGGCGTTCTCATCGGGACACTATTTGGAGTTATCCTACCAAGCTACAATGAAATCCCTTCATAATCATGACTTGTAGACTGTTCTAAAGGTTTTCGGGCTTCAGGCACCTTTAGCCATCACAGTTGACCAATCACGACCAAAAGGGGATGTCATCATCTAGGCATTATATGGAGTCAACCTAACAGGTTACAATGAAATCCTTCTATGAATATAACTTTTTGCCTATGCTAAAGGTTTTTGGGCTCGGGCACCCATCAAGGTTGAATGATCACGACCAAAATGGGACGTTCTCATCTAGACATTATTTGGCGTCATCCTACCAAGTTACAATGAAATCCCTTCATAAATATGACCTGTAGACTGTGCTAAAGGTTTTCGGGCTTCGGGCTAGGGCAGCCATCATGGTTGAATAATCGCAACCAAAGGGGGCAATCTCATCTGGCCATCGTCTGGAATGATCCTACGAAGTTACAATGAAATCCCTTTATAAATATGACCTGTAGACTGTGCTCACGGTTTTTGGGCTTCGGGCACTTGTAACCATCACAGCTGACCAATCACGACCAAAAGGGGATGTCATCATCTAGGCATATATGGAGTCAGCCTAATAGGATACAATGAAATCCTTCCATAAATATGACCTTTTACCTATGCTAGAGGTTTTTGGGCTCGGGCACCCATCAAGGCTGAATGATCGCGATCAAAATGGGACGTTCTCATCTAGACATTATTTGGAGTCATCCTACCAAGTTACAATGAAATCCCCTGATAAATATGACCTGTAGACTGTGCTAAAGGTTTTCGGGCTTCGGGCACCTTTAGCCGTCACAGTTGCCCAATCATGTCCAAAAGGGGACGTTCTCATCTAGACATTATATGAAGTTAACCTACCAAGTTACAATGAAATCCCTTCATAAATATGACCTGTAGACTGTGCTAAAGGTTTTTCGGGCTTCGGGCTCGGTCAGCCATCATGGCTGAATGATCGCAACCATAGGAGACAATCTCATCTGGGCATCATCTGGAGTGATCCTAAGAAGTTACAATGAAATCCCTTCATAAATATGACCTGTAGACTGTGCTCAAGGTTTTCGGGCTTCGGGCACTTGTGGCCATCACAACTGACCAATCACGACCAAAAGGGGATGTCATCATCTAGGCATTATGTGGAGTCAACCTAACAGGTTACAATGAAATCCTTCCATAAATATGACATTTTGCCTATGCTAAAGGTTTCTGGGGTCGGGCACCCATCAAGGGTTCATGATCGCGATCAATGGGACGTTCTCATCTAGACATTATTTGGAGTCATCCTACCAAGTTACAATTAAATTTCTTCATAAATATGACCTCTAGACTGTGCTAAAGGTTTTCGGGCTTCGGGCCCCTGTAGCCGCCACAGTTGCCCAATCACGTCCAAAAGGGGACTTTCTCATCTAGACATTGTATGAGGTCAACCCACCAAGTTACAATGAAATTCCTCAATAAATATGACCTGTAGACTGTGCTAAAGGTTTTCGGGTTTTGGGCTCGGGCAGTCGTCACGGTTGGCAGATCATGCCCAAATAGGGAAATTCTCATCTAGACATCATAAGGAGTCATCCTACCAAGTTACAATGAAATCCCTCCACATTAAACATGACCTGCAGACTGTGCTAAAAGTTTTTGGGTTTCGGGGTTGGGCAGCCATCACGGTTGATAGATCATGCCCAAAAGGGTCGTTCTCATCTACGCATTATACAGAGGCATCCTACCAAGTTACAATGAAATCCCTTCATAAATACGACCTGTAGACTGTGCTAATGGTTTTCGGGTTTTGGGCTCGGGCAGCCATACCGGTTGCCCGATCGTGACGAAAAAAGGATGTTCTCATCTAGACATGACCCCAAACCTGCATATGAAATTTCGTGACGATCAGACAAGAACTGCGGGGTGTAGCCCGTGCTAAAGGAAAATGTGAACAGACGTTACAGACTCACAGACTAACAGACTTCCGCACGTGTGATGGCAATAGCTTATCTTGACTATGTCAAGTTAAGCTAAAAATGTAAATCGTACATCGAAATATAAAAAAAGTAAAGACGCCATCTAAAATTTCAAACGTCTAGAAAATGGTGAGTGATGTTTCACATGTGTATCTTGTGCAGGCGTAAGTGCTGTCCCCAACATCGGCGTTTTAATGAAAATGTAAAGGGTGGCCTACTGGTAAAAAGAGAGGGGACGCGAGAACCTAGCCAAAATTTTAATAGCGATAAATTGAAGAAAATAAAGATGCGGGTGTTTCTAATTTGTTGAGCTCCACAAAATACTGAAATTTAATACAAATCTGACACATTTCACATTTTCAGTCTTTTGCCACCAACCTATAACGTTACTACACAATTTGGCATTAAACGTTGAGAACTTCCAAGGACGGCAACAATTTTTAGATATGATTTTCTTGGGAATTATATCTGCGTCGCTGATAAGACTGTACGCGAAGATGTGGGGCGTTTTGTCCAAAAAGGTACAAACCAACAGACCGTTTTGACCAGACTTATGGGGAGCTACTACTGATAATAATAACACTTTGGCCGATCGCTGATTTCTCGCGATTCTAGGTTGAGAGGGCCTTGATTAGCCCTTTGCTCCCAAATGCCTTTTTTATCCCCACGACTCTTCTCTTATTCCAGCTCTCTGAAACGAACTGCTTGATGACATCCCTTACCCCGTTTTTCCCAATCTCTCCATAAGCATACTAACCTTTTCTTTTATGTCACCGACCAACCACATGTCCTCCCTTCTTCCGCCCCGCTTCTCCATCATCGTATTTTGGACATTCTAATAGAAAGTGTTTCAGGGTCTCCACTACGCCTAAATTACACACTTGGCACGTCTTTTCATTGTCTTTCCCAATTTCCCCGCTTAGCTCCAGCGACCTTCTCTGGAACAACAGTGACCGCCCCAAGGTGCCATCAAGGTACTCTTCAAAACCTGGCTTCTCTTTCTCAGACAAGCCACCCAAAGGCTTCTCTCGTCAATTTTGAGGGTGCAGTGTGCCCATTTCTAAGTCGAAATCTCTGCTGCACAGCTCTCTGTTAACTCCTCACTCGGCCTATCCACCCTGTCTTTGTGTTTGAATTCCAAATATTCTGGAACATTAATTTACACCACGGACTGTCGCGCAGATTTACCAAATAGTAATATAGCAGAGTTTCCTTAATTCTATCCTGTCCTTAAAATCTCATCCACACAAGCTCACCCCTTATTGCTTCCAGTGCCGTGGCATACTGCACCCCCGTCATCGGTCGGCTCACATCGTTCTGCAGGGTTTATTAAATCACTTTAAAGCCATTTGGTTTAGAGGTATCATTTCCATACCATATGCTATACCTGGTACACCACCATTTCCCAAATTGTTTTTCCCACGAACATCTTATTGAAACTGTTTCTCCCTACAAGTTTCATTTGATTAAGGATTCTCTTCCCTTTAGTTTATTCGTGTGGTTTCGGTAAATGCCTCTTCCTGCAATGTTTATAATTTACCACTAAATACTCGAAGTCACCTATTTACCACTAAATACTCGAAGTCAGCTGTCTCTCCCACGCTAGTAGTATATCTCGTATGTTTCGTGCACTATTAGGAGTATCTCATCGGGGGGATCTCATATGACGTCATAGTCACATGATTCAGTGGTGCCATGTTTGGTTGTCATGGTAACCCGCATGAGCAGCCATATTGTAATGTAATTGCCATAGTAATACGTGGTCTTAGTGCGCATGCGCAGCGCGTATTATGGTGATACGTCTTTCCGTCGTCCATTTTGTGTACTGAAGGCCGCCATCTTGGATTCTATGTAGAACGTCGTTACCATGAGCCTGTAAGGCTTCTTAAAGGAAAGGGGTATGTTTGGAGAGTGTGCTCGATTGAATAGCAGTAAATCTAATTAGCAACCCGATAAACGATCCTCTTCACCGAAATCATCCAAAAACTACCGAAAAGGACTTGGCGAAGTCCCATTTGGGGTTTATTAGAGTAGCAGTAGTGCTATAAAACGGGTTCCTTGGTGTAAGAGTCAACCTAATTACCCAAAATAGACCCGACAACTGTTTATTTAGGTCTACCTGTTATTCGAATTCTTTCAGCATCCCCTGCTTCTATCTATGTTTCTGTAAGTTATGCTATAGTTTCTGTCTATCCAACCCTGTTTGTTTGATCTAGAGTTTACTATAGTAGTTATCACTTTGAACAGTTTTGCTTGTTGTTACTATACTTGCTTTTTTGGTCTGTTCTGGCTAGTTCTAACTCTATTCCGAGAACTCTTGTTCCTATTCTGGACAGCATGTTTCATTTATCCAGATCATCCAATCAGTGTACTTTACTGAAACTAATCAATCAAATCACTCCATCTGTCTAAACCCCACCCACTGCCACATATCGTTCTCTAATACAATGGTTCCTTAGTCCACGAGTCAATCGAGCAGTACCTGGACCAAGCATTGCACGAACGATTCGAATCCCATCAAGCAAATGAGCTGTAGAGCAATTGCTCCATGAGCAAATGCTCTTGCGACGCTAATCTCATCGAGCAAATGATCTATAGAACATTTGCTCGAAAGAATGACTCCAAATACTGCTCCCATACTCATCTCGGTATTTGCGGATATCTACAATATGGCTCTTATACAGCTTCTACCCTCCTATATGGCTTCTAGCTCCTACACAGCTCCCAATAGTCTTACCATCAACGTTTTCCTTGTCGCGAACTGTCCTTTGATTAGCCTGTATTGTATTCACCCAATACTATAGTGTTTTACCAACATTACAGTCTTGTACCACTAAGGCCTTGTACCACTACTATTGGCTACCCATATTCTGTCCTATGTCTCAGCCATTACTAACTTGTGGTACTACCACGGCTCTTAATACGTTAATACCGCTACGGATCCCTGTTTTCATCACTAGCATTCCACTACTGCTTGCTCGAACAGCTTTTTCATACATATTCCAAGTTTCCCTAATAAGCTATCTTGCAGTTACTGAAGTCATTGCTCGAACAACTAAAATCCCATCGAGCAAATAAGCTACCGAGCAGTTGCTCCATTAGTAGTTGCCCATGAGCAATTGCTCTTGCTACTCGAATCTCATCAAACAAATGAGCTATAGAGCAATTGCTCGAACGAGTAACTCCCAATACTGATCTACGACTCACTTCAAAAAGGGGTTTTAAAAGGTACCCTGTATACGGGGTACCTGGAAACGGGGTTGATGATTTCATCGAATGAGCTGAAGAGCCATGAGAGTAATTGCTCCATGAGCAAATTCTCCCGTGATTCAAATGTCATCGAGCAAATGAGCTATTGGGCATTTGCTCGGAGTGACTCCAAATACTGCTCCCAGACTCATCTCGGTATTTGAGGATACCTACAACATGGCTCCTATACAGCTCCTAGCTCCCATACAGCTTCTAGATAATTCATCACCTTCATAGCCACAAGACCACTACTTGTCTATAGTCACTCTAATCCATCCAATGGTCAGTCTGTGAATTGTATTCACCCAGTGGTGTTCTACCAACATTACAGTCTTGTACCATTTCCATTTTAACCCTCGTTTCCTGAAATGGGATCACCTCTGTGTTCACTTATGGTAAGATGGGTAAGTCAAATATCAATATAGAGGGAGGATAAAATAATAACTGTAGTCTGCAGCCGTCTGGCTGCAGACTGCAGTTAGTATTTTATCATTAATACCCCATGTATAGACCTCTTGTAATAAGACAAAGAAAAAGTCAATGAAACTGTAGCTTAACTTGTGTGTTGTGTTTGATGAAAAGGATAATGTTCAATGTTTATGAAAGGATTATGAAATAAGACAAGAATTGTGATAATTGGAAATATGTTCATTTCTGTTCCCTGTATGCTATGTTTTTGATAAAAAATAATATGAGGTGTACACTGTACTAAAGAGCTGAGGGGTGGGTTAATATGACCTCACAGTAAATGTATGTGGCCCCCACAGTTAACGTATATCAACGAAAGTTACCAAGTTACAGTGAAATTATTCCAAAACGAGTCATCCTATCAAGTTACATTGAAATCCCTTCATAAATATGGTCTTTGACTGTTCTAAAGGTTTACGGGCTTCGGGACCCTGTAACCGTCAGTTTTCCAATTGCGTCCAAAGGAGACGTTCTCATCTAGACATTATATGAAGTCAACCTACCAAGTTACAATGAAATCCCTTCATAAATATGACCTGTAGACTGTGCTAAACGTTTTGGGGTTTTGGGCTCGGGCAGCCATCAAGGCTGAATGATCGCGACCAAAAGGGGACGTTCTCATCTAGACATTATTTGGAGTCATCCTACAAAGGTACAATGAAATCCCTTCATAAATGTCACCTGTAGACTGTGCTAAAGGTTTTCGGGCTTCAGGCCCCTTTAGCCGTCACAGTTGCCTAATGGTGTCCAAAAGGGGCTGTTCTCATCTGGACATTATATGAAGTCAAACCTACCAAGTTACAATGAAATCCCTTCATAAATATGAACTGAAGACTGTGCTAAAGGTTTTCGGGCTTTGGGCTCGGGCAGCCATCATGGTTGAATGATCGCAACCAAAAGGGGACATTCTCATCTGGGCATCATCTTGAGTGATCCTACGAAGTTACAATGAAATCTCTTCATAAATATGACCTGTAGACTGTGCTCAAGATTTTCAGGCTTCGGGCACCTGTAGCCATCACAGTTGACCAATCACGACCAAAAGGGGATGCCATTATCTAGGCATTATATGGAGTCAACCTAACAAGTTACAATGAATTCCTTCCATAAATACAACCTATAGACTATGCTAAAGGTCTTTTGGGCTCGAGCAGCCATCAAGGCTGAATGATCGTGACCAAAAGGGGACGTTCTCATCTAGACATTATTTGGAGTCATCCTACCAAGCTACAATGAAATCCCTTCAGAATTATGACCTGTAGACTGTTCTAAAGGTTTTTGGGCTTCGGGCCCGTGTAGCTGTCACAGTTGCCCAATCGTGTCCAAAAGGGGACGTTCTCATCTAGACATTATATGAAGTCAAACCTACCAAGTCACAATGAAATCCCCTCATAAATATGGCCTGTAGACTGTGCTAAAGGTACTCGGGCTCGGACAGCCATAATGGTTGAATGATCGCAATCAAAAGGGGACATTCTCATCTGGGCATCATCTGGAGTAATCCTACGAAGTTACAACGAAATCCCTTCATAAATATAACATGTACAGTGTGCTCAAGATTTTCGGGCTTCGGGCACCTGTAGCCATCACAGTTGACCAATCACGACCAAAACGGGATGTCATCATCTAGGCATTATATGGAGTCAACCTAACAAGTTACAATGAAATCCTTCCATAAATACGACCTATAGACTATGCTAAAGGTCTTAGGACTCGGGCAGCCATAAAGGCTGAATGCTCGCGACCAAAAGGGGATGTTCTCATCTAGACATGTGAAAGTGGATGTTGACCGATCGCGACCAAAAGGGGACGTTCTCATCTAGACATGACCCAAAACCTGCATATGGAATTTCGTGACGATCAGACTAGAACTGCGGGGTGTATCCCGTGCTAAAGGAAAATGTGAACAGACTCACAGACTAACAGACTAACAGACTTCCGCATGCGTGATGGCAATAGCTTATCTTGACTATGTCAAGTTAAGCTAAAAATGGGACGAAATTATGCCTTGGAACGAAAAATCGGTCTTACGAGTAGAAGGGGTTAATTCCCTGTACCATTACTATTGGCTACCACTATCAGAAACATTTACTCAGCCGCTAAAAAGCGTAAAACTCCTTTGAAGTATCTTTTGTATATTTTCATTTTCAATAATGTCTTTTTACTATAGAATTTAACTACACCCTTGGCATTTTTTATGGTTCTTCAGGCACATTTTGAGAAGTGCAACTTCATCTCCTGTAAGAAGTTTTGATTTCCCTTCTTTTCTTTACACATCGCGAAATTGACCGTTCTTCCGTACCCATTTTTTCCTATACATAGTATATCTTCTATTTCCAGTCATTTGCTATGCTTTCACACACTGTTTCACACTTTATAAAGGCACATTTTGAAGACGACAATAAAGAGGAAATCTTCAGTCTTCTACTTGGAAAAATCGGTTTAACCCTTTACCTAACACGAAAAGCAGACGATACTAGCAAACAAAATTATTGAATAAGTAATTTTTTTCATCTCAAAAACATAGGTTATGGCCCCTCTGATGATTGGAACGAGCTCGTTCCAAAGAGGAGTCATACACTATGCTTTTGAGACAAAAAAATTAAAATATAATGAAAATTAATTGACGATTTTTTAGAAAAGCGCTGGCCGGTTTTGGCCTTTTCGTTGGTTAAAGGGTTAATAACCCTTTGAACTCAAAAGGCCGTGTTTTTCGATCCAGGATCGTGATATTACCTGAATTCATAAAAGTAGATAGCAGTCCCAAGGTATTTCCCTTAGGCTGCACTTTGAAAATTTTGCTTGGTCTTCCCCCAAGTAACAAATATCAGTTGATGGCTCTGAACGGAATGGAATATACCATGGGGGCCAAAGGGTTAAGTTACATTATTTTTTTCGGAACCAGTGTACTGCTTTTCTCACATGCAAAAATAAAGGTCTGGGATATATTTTGAAGCCTTCTTCTATTGAAAATTTGCTGGCCCACCCACCCAAGGGCAGAAAAAAAATAGCTGCACCCATCCGATGATCAGGGAAATAGCTGCCCTGTCCTTTATCCAAGGACTGGGAAATAGCTGCCCATGCAAGGACTGAAATGTACTCCATTGAACATCAAGGGATATAATCAAAGTTGGATTTTCTAGCTGGACAGAATGGCAGACACTTCACTTTTATATATCAAGGAAAATGCAGCAACTGTTTCAGGCAATTTAGCAATCTTCTAAATCTTCTGGTGAAAGATACTCCATTTTGAACGATTCCTTCATAGAAATAAGCAGTTATAATTGACACGCGCAGCTGTGTTTATGTTTGTTTCAAGAATTTCCAACATCTCCTGTTCTGTTTAAAAGAAACATTTTTTGTTGTGTGTGTGTGTTGGGGGAGGGGGTGATGTCAAGAAACTCGGGTAGGGTGTAGGGGACATGCATCAACAACCCTTGGTGAATTTTTCCTGTCTTTCATGTGCACCTTTGGTGCGCGTGAAATACAAGAAAAACTACACATGGGATCATTGATACCAGTTGTCCGTACTCCATCCTCGTTGTGTTCTCTCATTGTGTTCGGTCTTAAAACCGCCCACTGGAAGCTGTTAACCACCAGAGGTCTTTATCTGACTTTGAGAAACATTGTTGTCTGAGCACAGTAACTTTACACATACAGTAATGAAGAGGTCCCGTAGACAATAGTCAAATTACTTTGGTAGTTGTTCCTAGTCAGGTCCTTGCTGCCTCTAATTAGCCGCTAGTCTCACAACGCACGGTGCAGTTGCAAGTCTGGAAAATTACTCCGATCATTAAGGATTAACAAGACATATACAGTCCCTTAGTTTATAAAGATTTTCTTGGTGGGTATGTTGCCAGTCTCCTTACTTTCAATTCTGGTGGGCCATAGAGGTGAGAAAAAAACTGTTTTTTAGGGGAAGTATATTTTTCATATATAGGAGCACGGTGGCTCAGTGGTTATGGCAATAGACTTCAAACCGAAAGGTTCACTGTTCGATTACCACCAGGGGTAACTGTGTTGTGTCCTTGGGCCAGGGACTTAATCCTGATTGCCGATAAGGGGGGGGGGGGGGGGGGGGCACGGTGGCACTCTGTACTAAGGAGTACTGCACGTCGATGGTGCACTTGTCTTCAACCAATGCTAAGTATGTTCCTACAGCGTTAGTAAGTTGGAGAGTCAGACAGTTGCTCACCATTACTTGGTGGTTCTCTCTGGGTGCTCCAGCTTCCTCTACCCTTAGAACTGTCCAGCACGAGGTGACCCTGGTTGTTGAAAGTGTCATTAAATCCCAATAAAATAAAATAATTTTCATACTTTTCAGTCTGAGAACTTTAACATAAAGCAAGAAGAGGTCCTGTGGACAACCATGGAATTATCTTGGCAGTTCCTAGTCAAATCTTGGCTGCCTAAAGACTCCCCAACAGGCCCTTAATTATGTTTTCGTTTTTAGAATTCACTAAAATAAAAATCTACAATCCATTCCAATGAAAGTTCAAGAGCTGAGTTTAATTGCTTTTTGAGAATATTACTGGCTGATGTTGGCCATTGTGTTGAGTAAAGAGTTGGTTTACACTAAGGCTGTGTATTGCACAGGGTTAGTAACTCTTAGTCACAATTTCTGGTAACTGCCATATCACACACTACATGAAAATGTACCCTCACAGAAGCTGCACAATACGGAGGGTTAGTTGCATAATAGAGATGATCTTACTAATAACCAGAAAGAAAAGAGTGACTAAATCTGTGCATTCCACAGACTTAGTTGGTTAGCTAACATTCACTGACTAACCATGGGCATTAACCCTTTACCTAACCCGAAAAGCAGACGACCCTTGCAAAAATAATTCTTGAATAACTAATTGTTTTCATTTTTTGTCTCAAAAACATAGGTTATGACCCCTCATTGGAACGAGCTCGACGAGCTCGTTCCAATGAGGGGTCATAATCTATGTTTTTGAGACAAAAAATGAAAAAAATAATGAAAATTAATTGTCGATTTTTGAGAATAGCGCTGGCCGGTTTTGGCCATTACATTAGGTAAAGGGTTAAACATGATTAGTTACATGTAATGGGCTGCCATATTATACACTACATGAAAATATACACTGACTAAGGCTGTAAAAATTCACAGGTTAGTCTGTTACATGCACATACATTGTAGGGTGCAGGATTCAAGACACTAATGGAAGATATTTAAACTGAATTTTTAAAAATGAAATTCCAATGAAAGTGTCAATGACAATATAGCTTAAAGTGACTGTGCATAGTGGTCTATCAGCATAACAAAGATCATTTAAATCAAACATCCACTGACTGAGATATGAAGGTCCAAAGTTGTTACAGACAGACAGATGAATGGATGGATGGGCCCCATTTCTATATCCCCCAGAAACTTCGTTTTGGTGAGGGATAACAAGCAAGTACATAGGTAGGTGCCACCTGTTGGGTGTTCATGTACCAAATCACCTTGTGTATATTCAACATAAAATACACACTGGAGCCCAGTGATAAAGCCAATACAGTAGTTTGTGTAGTTATTGTAGGAAAGCCTAGTTAGGCTAAAGAAAATCATTAATCTTTTGATTCTCGAGCACCAGTGCATTTGTTTTTTTTGGCCAGCATTTGTCATTTTTATTTTGGAGGCAAAATTCAAAATGTACAAATCTACCATGTGATTTTATCGGTATCATATCACAATTTGCGATGCAGTATGCCATATACATTGATAAAGTACTGTTATTCTCTTTGCGAAATGCGACACGATTCTCATATGTATACAAAATAAAAATTTATTTAACTGGCTGAGGACTAGATTTTTTTTTTTTTTTTTGGGGGGGGGGGGGGGGGGGGTCTGAATTTGTTCATCAAAAGTGTTCTTGTTGATTGTTGTGTTGATGATTGTCATGCACAATTTTTCCTCAGGGAGGACACCTCGGGTCACTCCTCCACCAAAACCCTGGCTGGGGCGGTATGGTCCCAGGGTTTTCTCCACTAAATAGGAAAATGCACTATCAAATGAGCCATAATGTTTGCAATGCCACAAACACCAACTGGCAATAGTTAGTCCAAAAATGACCGCTCACTGATAGAGTCTATGTACTGATTCTTGTTAATCATTTTAACTGGTTGAGTGATAAATTGTTTTTCAAAGGTGATTTGAAACATGGGTATTTTTTTCAAAGAGACCACACTTCCAGAAAGAGTAGCCTTTGTTTTGCACATAGTTTATAAAAAATAATTGTTTTGTTATAATTTATGGAAGAGTGCCAATAGGCACTCTCCAATAAATTGCAACCAAGCAATTTTATATCAAGTTTCTTTCTTCTACTGCTGAACAAACATCAAGCCAATGCACACATCAAGCTAAAGTGGTTTCCAGCACATTTCAATAGAGGCATGATAGCGGCCTCTAGCTCTCAACCTGTTAAGAACCCTTATTTACAGATTACATCATTCTCACACCAAAACATATTCTGTTGAGAGAACCAACACTTACAGTATAAACCTCTTATACAGATTCTCATACTACACATTGTCAGATAGATAAAGACTCAAGTCCAAAGATCCCAGCTGGAAAAAATTCTGTTCACCCTCTGACAGGAAAGTGAGACACAGCCAGACAGCTTATCCTGTCAGACCAAGACCTATGTCTAAACATTATCCCAACATCTGTCTGGGTGTGGTCACCTTATGCCCATTTTTACCACTGTATAACATCTCATAGTTGGCTCAACTTAGGCAGTATATAATTTGGATCAGTACTAATGCTGTTACAGATACTCCATATGGATTTGTTGTTTATGTTGTCTTCTCATTGAGCACCAAATCTTTTTCTTGCAAGAAACACATGCATACTGAGGGGAAAACTTTATTACATAACATTACATTGCATCAAGGCATGGATATAAGAGTGTGTAAATTTTATTTTCTGTCTAGATATTAAAATGAAGATACATTATATGTCACTGTCTAAATTAAAACATTAAAAAATTTACAATAAAATTTTTTGTGATTGTCAGCACTATATATATGTAAGTTTTTTTGCCATTCAGAAACAAAAAAAATGCCATGAGTGTATAAAAAGAAGTCAGAAAGAAATTGAAAACACCAGGAACACACACTCAGTAGTAATTTTCAACATTATGAAGCAATCTCATTCAGAAACTTTCAATTGAAAGGGTTGAACAATGTTGTTACTTCTTTACATAATGGCCCATACCCAGCAACGTGGCTAAAGGTTTCCAATAGAATTTCCAACTAGAGGGAGGGACCAGGAAGGGAAAACCCCCTCCCGGTCCATCCCCCTAGTTGGAAATTCACTACCAAGAAAACTTTTGAAAATGAAGCCATGAAAGGGGCATAAAATTGACTATAATAACTGAAATGCCAACACATTTATGATAGAATTATCAAGTTATTATTATTTGGTATTATTCTAGGAATTGAATATGTGCTAAACAAATCCTCATGCTCAATCATGATGTAATTTTCTTGAAGTGCATTTCGTGGATTTTTTTTTATTACAATTAGTAAACAAACTATAAAAATCTCGTACCGATTGACATCATGCATACTTATGAAGCTCGATGTTGTGTGCACTGTAGTTGTAAATAGAAACAGTTGGAATTTTTGCAGATTTGAAATCGAGTTTGAATTTTGGGAAGTGAAGGAGACATCAGCATCACCAAAGAAACTCTAAAATCTAGATAGATGGAATTTCCAACTACTCATGACTTGCCATCTGAATTTCCAACTTTAGGAAATTTTGGCCAGGATTGGGGGTGACACCGTTAAAAAAAATAATTAAAATAATAAATTTTGATATGTGCATTGTTTTAAGGGTTAGAGCATAATTGTTTTCTTGCCAAGCCCAAACTCTAGATTTTTTTTATTACATGCATGCTGATACATTGTTGTCAGGTGATTTATTCCTGGATGGGACTCGGACAATTCTTTTCAACAGAATGACCAAACCAGAGCCAGACACAGTAGGGCATTCCCTCTGATCCTCAAGGCCTATACCCATAAGTTTAATACAAAAAATAATAATATAATAAAAAGAAAATCTATGCTATTTTAGTGAATATCGGACTATATGTGCAAGCGGTCGTGAAAAATAAAACTTTCAGGTCCACACTCATGAGATAATTCCTGATATTCACTAAAATAGCGTAGATATCCTCTATGTATTGATAGGAAGTAAAATAGATCCGTAAAGCACAGAAATTTTAGAGCTGTCAGTAAAATTTGTTGATAAATCACTATATTTTTTTAGTCAATTAAAAGGGTTTTACTCTATCACAAATATATAATTAACAGGTCATATATACTCTAAAGGCATGGTAAATGGTTTGGTGTTTGACAATTATAGGCAATTAAAAGGGTTATTCTATTAATGAATATTCACTTGAGAAGAATCCCTTGTATCACTTCATGTTTTGTGTTTTCCACAGCCATGGTAAGAAAATTCTCAAATTACATATTTATAAATTTATCTAACAGATTTTTTACCTCTATTGCATAAATAAAATTAACCTTTTATTTATTTATTTATTTATTGGTGTTTAAGGTCACATATTTTTGCACAATGGCTAATCATGACCACAACATGAGTATCAACTGAAGACCAGGGGTGAGTGTTAATAATCCATGTTGCCCATTTTAGAGAGGGTTTGCACCTCTCAAGAATTGGTAACTGGGTCCTATTTTACCAGTAAAACAGAGCCTGTTTACTGCAGCGAACAGGCACTGCTTCACTTCCCGGGGTTCCCGGCGGGGAAATTAACCCTTTACCTAACGTAACAATCAAAACCCACCAGCGCTATTCACAAAATTCACCATTTAATTTTTATTACTTTTTCATTTTTTGTAACAAAAACATAGCTTATGACCCCTCATTGGAACGAGCTCAATGAGCTCATTCCAATGAGGGGTCATATAACCATCAAAAAAATTAGTGCTTCAAGAATTTTATTAGCAAGTGTCATCTGCTTTGCATGTTTGGTAAAGGGTTAAGATCACAAAATCAACAACAAATACATAGCCTAAAAATATCTGAACATCCAAAATAATAATAAGTGAATTTAAAATCATAAAAGTTTATTAATTTGTCTAAAATTCAGATTCTCGATCCTGATTGTAAAAATCTTCAGTTCTCCAGGCAAGGTGAGTGTAAAGATCATCAACCCAGCATGTCACACCGGTCCTATATCCAGGAAGTCAGCCGCACTTCAGCTATAGTGCACCATATTTATATTTATTTATTGGTGTTTAAGGTCACATATTTTTGCACAATGGCTAATCATGACCACAACATGAGTATCAACTCAAGACCAGGGGTGAGCGTTAATAAACCATGTTGCCCATTTTAGAGAGGGTTTGCACCTCCCAAGGAGTGGTGACTGGGTCCTATTTTACCAGTAAAACAAAGCCTGCTTACCTCAGTGAACAGGCACTGCTTCACTTCCCGGGGTTCCCACGGAGATATAGTGCACCATAACACAGTGATAGTTGGCTAAATATGACGTGTCATCATGCCATTATAGCCATTTATCAATGTGATATGGAAACTTAGCATTATGTCCAGGAAACTCCATGAGTAAACTGAAGTGAGAAATTAATCACTTCCAAATATGCAGGCAAGACGAGCAACAAGTAGGAATCACAATGTCTAATTTTATCACATACCAGTAATCAGAATAAAAATTGCTCATTATGGAAATATCGACTGCAACATGTCTAATAAACGTGATATCAACGTGACATCATAACATTATAAGTGAGTGGGTTTTGGAAGTAGAACTTTATTTAATCCTCTCCGTTTTCATGGCCATTTATGTCATTAACTTTTTATCTGATATCACCACCAGATATTTGCAAAAATATTTAAAATATTTCCTTTATTACTCAACCTTTTAATTTTTTGGCTATGAAAACATCATGACTGATGACCACTCCATGGAATAAGCTCAATGAGCTTGTTCCAATAAGACGATCACGAGCAATGTTATCGAAGAAAAAATTGAAACAATACTCAGATTTGGAAACTGATTTTTGTCATGAGTACTGCTTTATTTAGGCCGTTGTATTAGGGTTCACATCACGTGATAAAAAGAATTTTGATTCTAAAGCAAGTTCACTAAAATTTATTTGAATCTCAATAATTTGTAACATTTTGATTCTAAAGCGAGTTCACTAAGATTTATTTGAGCCTCAATAAATCATGATTGACTGGCAAATTTTTATATAATATCACATGCATTTTATTTCAGGGTATTTTTTGTTTTTAAAAATTTGATTAGCAGTTTCCATCTTGGTTTCAAACAAGCCAAGACCAATACCGGGTCTGGACCTGCGTCGCTGCATGCAATTGAATCGGCAAACAGGAAGTGGCTGCATGGCAGATCTGAAAATTGCATACATAATACAAGTGATCATTATCAGGCTCCAGATGAAATATAAAATCAATCCCTTGCATAGAAGCCGAGAAAAGTTTGACGAAAAATTTCAATGTTCAGTGGGTACAGTAAAATTTCAAAGTATCGGCAAACAGGAAGTGGCTGCACGGTAGATCTGGAAACTGCTTACACGATACAACTCATCATTATGAAGCAGCAGACCAAATATAAAATCAATCCCTTGTATAGAAGCCGAGAAAACCTTCACGGAAAATTTCAATGTTCAGTGGGTACAGTAAAATTTCAAAGTATCGGCAAACAGGAAGTGGCTGCACGGCAGATCTGAAAATTGCTTACACAATACAACTCATCATTATGAAGCAGCAGACCAAATATAAAATCATTCCCTTGCATAGAAGCCAAGAAAACCTTGACGGAAAATTTCCATGTTCAGTGGGTACAGTCAAATTTCAAAGTATCGGCAAACAGGAAGTGGCTGCACGGCAGATCTGAAAATTGCTAACACGATACAACTCATCATTATGAAGCAGCAGACCAAATATAAAATCATTCCCATTCATAGAAGCCAAGAAAACCTTGACGGAAAAAGTGTTTCGGACGGACTGACGGAACAACAGACTGATGGACAGAGTCGAGCGGTTACTAGACCTGCTCTACCGCTGGCGACGCAGGTAAAAAGTGATGATAAATAGTGAATATAAGGCCAATATGAAAGAAAAATGGTTAGCATTTGGACATTATTGGATAGTATTTTGTGATGAGAATCCAGTCATCAAATACTCTGTATTTCAAAGATGAATTACTTTAATTTTTGCAGTTTTATTTAAAAGTTTCCTTAGGGAAACTATATAAATATGCAGAATATAAAGTCAGTGGAAGAATTATGTGCATGGTTTTCTTTCAAGTGTGAGAAATGGTAGTGGATTCTAATGTTACTCCATATGGATGTGAGAGTGAAAAAACTGCTGCAGTGTATCACATACCCACAACTGACTGACTCATTAACAGCTCACCTTATAAGGCAAGAATGAGATGCACACGAGTGATTATTCACCTTTCCTGGAGAAGTGTCATGTTATTAACTTTAAAAATTCTCAAATTGCTTCACTCGAAAACGTATATAAAAAAATATATATGTTATCACTCTCTAAACATTGAAGCTTAAAACACTGGGATATATTCTAACTTTTCACTGGAATGTGTTGCTTATATATCTAGGCAGTTACAATAAAAAGGATCTACTTTTTACCATACTTCCTTAATTGAAAATAGCAGCACTTGGACTGGCCTCCACAAACATCTGTTACCCATACTAAGTAAATTCTGCCTATTAATTGGAATATATACCCAGTTTTGGATAAATACACTGCTGCAATATATAAATGTATAAATACATTGTGAAATCTCCAAACATATATATATATCCTTTACCTAACACGAGCTGCAGAAGCAGAAAGACTGAACCATTTGGCACCTTTTATTAGAACCGTGCTATGGCGAGCACAAATGATATGGAACAGATGCTACAAAAGGCGACACATGTACAGTAAACACTCAACTGGTAGAGTGCTAAATTATATTTGGTCAACAAATTTGTCATATGTCTTTGCATTGTAATATTTTATAGGAGAGTGCCACCTATAAGCACTCTCCCATAAACTGTTACAAAGCAAATACATACAGATGAAATAAGTTCACTTCAAAGATAATATGAAGAACAGGCACTGAATATGAAGTCTTTAAGATGTAGTACATGCACTACAGAATAAAGGTAAAATCGGGGTTCATACAGTTTATAGAAATTTATTAAATGAATAATCCTTTTAATCACATACACCTTTCAAACACCACACAATTTATCACATTTTTAGTTCACAGTTCAAAGTTGTCCTGTTAACCATCTGCACACATAATGCAACAAGAAATTTAACCAATTCGATCTTGTTTGACAGAGCTCAGTGAGCTCTGTCAAACAAGACTGTATTGGTTAATTCCAATTTGCTCCATTGGAAAAATTTTCAAGTTGAAATTTAGATATTTCAACTTCAGTGTGTAGGGAGTTAGTTAATGATAGACTGCAGGATAAATTTCTGTTTATTAAATAAAATAAAGCTATAATAACAACCAACTTTCTCATGTTTATCGACCTCAAAGGCCTAAGTTCATCCAATCTAAGCAAAAAGTAGCTTGTATCTATCACTTTTTCTCCCCAAATACCAAGGATGAATTCTGTGGTCTGCTGAGTAATTAATACTCATAAACATGTTTAATTGAATATGCAGGTCTGCATGGACAAAGCTTTATACCAGCACTCTTGCCACACGTCTACTTATTTGCTTAACCCTCTGCACACGGAGGTCAAAATATCAATATTTCAACCTGCAAATTTTTACCAGAGTACAACTATGAACTTAATCAATTCAGTCTTATTGAATATTGACAGAAAACAATGAACTTTATCATGAAGACTGAATTGGTTCAATTCCTGCTGCTGGACATCTGTATATTTTGACATACATCTGTAGTGGGTTAACTAACAAAATTTAAGAGAAAGCGGGACATTTACCCCTAGACATGTGCCCAATCTAACATTTGCCACTCGAGCATGATTCTCCCCCCCTCCCCCCCCCCCCCTCCCCCCACCCTGGTTATAAACAATTCTGGACATGAATGAAGCCCCCTCTCGGTCATTCTCCAACATTCTTTCTTGTAAATCTGATTCATTCCATTTCACAGTTTTCAACAAAAACACAAAATCCTGAGTGTTAATTACAGTTTCGGGACTGGACATGCACCACTTTTCAGTTTGACTACATAGCATGTTTGATAAAAATCAATGCTCAAATTTGAAGTATCACTTTGTTTTGCAAAAGCAAACTGAGATAAGAAATGGCTAATTTGAACTTTATCAAATACTTTGTGGTAACTATAAAAATGAACAATATTTATTCAAAAGGCAGAACAGTAAATAAAGTAGGGTGTGTGTGTGGGGGGGGGGGGGGGGGCATGTTTGGAATCATCAATAACCTGAGGGGATCATGTCCAAGTGACAAATGTCCGTGTGGCACATGTCCTAATGGGTACATGTCGGGGGAGGGGATTGTATGGCACCAAATGAAGATCCAATTTCAAATTTGGTAGTTAGCAATTTTTCATCAAAAATTGTTGCTCTATGTACTCTCCAATGAACTGTAACAAATCAGATCTATATGAACATCAGATTGTTTGATTCCAATTAAGTTTCGAGGTACATCCAAAAGTAAAGCTCTTTACAATAAGGAATTATAAACAACAATTAAAAAAAAAAAACTTGATATAAAGATTTTAGCAGATCTGAGAAGCTGTGTTAAGTAAAGGATAAAGGAACAATTTTTCAAGCCCTTATAAACAACAAAACAACTGACAAATAAACATTTAAAAGATAAAATTCTATGTAACAAAATCTGATTATAATAACAGAACTAATGTTGCCACAACTTAAGTGTTAAACAATATACTGGTATTTGTAAATGAAAAAGCTAAGTAAAAATAAAACTACAAAACAGCTGTGTTTGACATTTTTAAAGCTATAAACAAACTATTTTAAAACAAACAACGAGAGGCCCCATGGGGCCTGAGACGCTCACCTGACCAGAGTTGTTAAAAGAAGGATATTATTAGAATCTATGGCAAGTTAAAACTAGAGTAATAAAATTATTTAATTATTTATAACTCTGTTGTCCATGCCAAATGTTTTTTTTTTAGTATTGAGATGCTACCACAGAAATAATGCCCAGATTTCCAGTAAAGCAAAACTAGGGATTCCAAATATCAACCTAAGGACTTAACTTGAACAAACTTGCATCTGACCCCTCCCCTCTACCCTCAGAATGCAGTTTTCTAAATTTCAATAGATTCTGAATGGTGGATATGAAGAAGGAGATTTTAGGTTATTCGTCATATTACACTTAGTTAAAATTTGGCCCCCCATAGGACAGACTTAATTTGAACAGACTTGAATCTGAGCCCTGCTAGGATGTTGTACACAAAGTATCAAAACATTCTGAATGGTGGTTCTCAAGAAGATTTTAAACAATATTCCTCTTTTGAATATAGTTAAAATTAGGGTTTCTATAGGGAGCCTAAATATGAACCCAGGGACTTTATCTGACAAAAACTTGAAATTGACCCTCCACCTCCCCCCAGGGCGTGGTGGTTCTGGAAAAGATTTTGAGAATATTACCAATTTAACACGATGTTTAAATTTCTTTCTCCCCACCCCTATACCCTAGGAAATACAAATATCAACCAAGGGACTTTATTTGAATAAATTGAATCTATCCTCTAAGGATGCTGTATACCAAATATCAAAAAGTTCTGCTGACTGTATCTCAAGAAGCAGATTTTTGAAGATTATTCCTTATATTGGACTAAGCTAAAATTCAGGCTCCAATAGGAAGCCCAAATATCAACCCAGGGACTTCAATGAACTTGAATCTGACTTCCCTAAAGGTGGTGTATACCATGTATCAAAAGATTCTGATTGGGGTGTTCATGAGAAGAAAATTTTTAAAGAATATTCCTCATATTGTACCAAGTAAAAATTTGGGCTCTAATAGGTAGCGCATATATTAATCAAAGGCCTTGATTTGAACTAAAGGTGCTGTATACCATATATCAAAAGATTCTAACCAGTGGTTCTGGAGAAGAAGATTTTTAAAGATTATTCCTCGTATTGGACTAAGTTAACATTTGGGCTCCAATAGGGAGCCCAAATATTAACCCAGGAATAAGATTTTTCCAAATTTGAATCTGACTACCCTAAAGAAGGTGTATGCCATATATCCAAATGATTGTGATTGGAAGTTTGTGAGCAGAAATGTTTTAAAGAATATTCCTCATGTTGTATCAAGTAAAAATTCGGGCTCAGATATAGAGCCCAAATATTATTCAACGGACATGATTTGAACAAACTTGAATCTGACCACTGTAAGGATGATGTCAACCATATATCAAAAGATTTTGACTGGAGAATCTGATGAGGAAGATTTTTAAAGGTCAATACCCATATCGCATAATGTTAAAATTTGTGGTCCCATAGCGAGACCAGTTGTTAACCAATGGACCTGATCTGAAGAAACTTGAATCTGACCCCTGTAAGGATTCTGTATACCATATATCAAAAGATTCTGACTAGTGGTCCAGAAGAAGAAGAGTTTCAAAGATTTATTCCTCTCATTGGATTGAGTTAAAATTTGAGCTCCATATATTCTAACTAGTGGTTCTGGAGAAGAAGATTGGGTTTTAAGGATTATTCCTCATATTGGACTAAGTTCAAATTTGGGCCCCAATAGGGAGCCCAAATATTAAACCAATGACTTGTTTTGAACAAACTTAGATCTGACCTACTTCAGGAGGTGGTATACCAAATATCAAAAGATTCTGACTGGTGACTCTGAAGAAGATTTTTAAAGATTATTTCCCATATTGTACAAAGTTAAAATTCAGGCCCCCATTGGAGGCCCAAATATTAACTGAGGGACTTGATTTGAACAAACTTGAATCTGACCTCATAACAATAATGTATAGCCTTATATTGAAAAATTTGGACTGGTGGTTCTGAAGAAGAATATTTTTATAGATTATTCCCCATTTTGCCTCAAGTTGAAATTTGGGCTCCTTTATTGAGTCCAATATGAACCAAAGGGCTTCATTTTTAACAAACATGTATCTGATGTCCCAATGGATACTGTATACCAAATATCAAACGATTCTGATCAGTGGTTCTGGGGAGAATTTTAAAAACATTTTTGCAAATATGCCCCCCCTACAGAACACCCTGATGAAACCAATGGTCATTTTTTTCACCACTCCATTCTACTGGTCCTATGGAGGCTTCATGCCAAATAACAGTTCTCTGTTCTATGCAGTTTTGGAAATTTGGACGTTTGAAAATCTTTCTATTTTTAGCTCCAGGGGTTTCCACGGGAACACAGGAATTTTTTTTGCATGAATCAAGTACTTATGACTCAATAATACTACATACCAAATTTTGTTCAAATTGGATCATCAGTTGAGAAAATAGAAATTTTGGGTGGGGCCAAAATTCTTGCAACTCCCATTACAAATGCAAATACTGCTCCACAAACTTCGTTTTGAACAAACTTGATTCTATACCTCAAGAGGAAGCTCTGTACCGAATATCAAGTTATTGTACCCACTGGTTCATGAGAAGAAGACTTAAAGAAAATTTTGGAGCATTTTCCTCCCACTCCCTCCCAATGGGGCTGGGCAATCACCCCAAATTTAACTGAAATCCATTCAGCATTTTTTCAAGGAAGAGGTAAAAACACCATGTTCATGGACGACAGGCAGACGACGGAGGGTGAGTAATCACTATAGCTCGCCCTGACTTTCAGTCAGGTGAGATAACAAGGAATGTATTTGCAAGTGTCATCTACTATTCATGCTGTATAAAAGGGTTAAACAGCATGTCATTACCTTGATGGATGAAACTTTAGGACCTATCTGGGATGCTGCAGGTTTATGAGGCTGGTCCTAAACAGTGCTTACAAATCCTCACCGGAATGAACATATCAATGTGACATTGAAAAATGAGTTTTAAAAATAAAGATGGAATTTATTCTCCATCTCTTAACCTGCTAAGCATTTTCTTGAATTTTTCATAAAATTAGGTCATGGCTGCTGTGAAACAGCCATGACTTGCATAAATGAAAAAAACAATTGAGTCTAACATCAAGAATTCAATGGTAAGAGGACTACCCCTGGTTATAGGGTTATATTTTATTAACAAGCAAACAAGAATTATCTTGATACTGGATAATAGAATATTTCTGTACTGGCAGGAAAAGAGTTAACCCTTTACCCAATGTAGTGGCAAAAAACAGCCTGCACTATTCACAAAAATCACCATTCAAATTTCATTATTTTTTCATTTTTGTCTCAAAAACATAGCTTAGAACCCCTCATTGGAACGAGCTCATTGGGGCAAAAAATTAAAAAAATAGTTATTCAAGAGCTTAAGGTAAAGGGTTAAAAATGATAAGAGTTAGGAATAAATGGTGAATATTAATTATTTTACAACAGAGCCATGAACATATATAAGTAAAAAATAAGTACATTAAACAGTATGTCATGTATCAACAAAGCTGACATTCTTAACATGCTTTTATGATTATTTGAACAACAGGTGGTCTGCAATGGGTGGGTCTTTTACTGAGGTAAACTCTGAGGTATAAGACAACAGTCATTGCAGATCCCTTCAGTTCACATGTACAGGCATTTTCGTGGTGTCATATTCCTCATGTAAAGACAATTTACTCTACAACCTTAATCATGTATTCTTATCTGACACTGCATATCACCCTGGGCTGCTGCCCTAAAACTTCATGAGAATGTCTCACTTGTTTTTGTCCTATTTTCAGCTTCAGCTAAACACACAGAGCACTCATAACGTTTTGGAAACTAAATTTGGAGTTTTTCAAGGACTTTTGGGCTGAACTCTAAAGGTTGTTTAGAGACCAGTATTTCATAAACTTCAATACTCCTGTAAATAAAAAGTCCAAAATGTTTTTAAGTTTTGATAACCACCTGTTTAACCCTTTACCGAACAAGAAAAAGCAGACGACACTTGCAAACAAAATTATTGAATAAGGCCACACAAAGTAGATCTTCTGTTTCTCGGGCCATTATTTGTGAAATTGCATGCGGGCGAGCGTTTTTTTTATTTATTTTTTATTTCAGTAATTACTTCTTTGCCATCAAAAGTTCATGTTCTTGGTTCAAGTTTTAGGCCTCATAATCTTCAGAATAGCATGGGTGGTGGTGTATTTCATCCCTTGAGTGCAAGAAGGCTTTGCAATGCTAAAGCATTGCAAAGCCTTCTTGCACTCAAGGGACAAATTCATCAATTTTTTTAACTTGGGTAAAATATCAGACATAAACCATTTAATTTTAATTTTTTTAAAGTTTAAATTGGTTATAAAAAGAGAGCATGCGGCAGCCAAAAGGACCATGCGGGAGGGCCTGAGAAACAGATTTTTTATTTTTTTAGGCCTAACTAATAATTTTTTTCATTTTTTCCATCAAAAACATAGCTTATGACCCCTCATTGGAACAAGCTCAAAGAGCTCATTCCAATGAGGGGTTATAACCTATGTTTTTGATGCCAAAAATGAAAACATAATGAAAATTGAATGGGAATTTTCGTAAATAGAGCTGGCCAGTTTTTGTCTGTTACATTGGGTAAAGGGTTAATCCTTTACCAAATGTAATGGCCATAACTTGTCACAGCTATTCACAAAATTCCCAATTTTTTTTTTAAATTTTTGGCCTTCAGAACATAGAATATTCCAATGAAGACACATCATCTATGTTTTTGAGGCAAAAATGAATTTTTACTTTTTTGCAAGTGGGTCATCTTCTAGTTTAGTTAGGTAAATGGTTCAGCCATCAGATTAATAAAATTCAATCAAATATGAGCACATCTTGAGGGGGGGGGGGGGCATCTGACAAACTCTGCTTCCCCTCCTATTTTCTGTAAATTAAATTTTTTTCCACAAGCACCGAGACCAGGAGACATGATATTATCTGCAATAACACAGCCATCCACCACTAGTGACAGGGAATGTCTATGTGTTATCACAGATAATACCATATCACTGTTGCACCTGTGCAGGTTTCATGTGAGCTGTTATAAGTTGGCTTCCTTTTTTTTATTTGAACGAGTCTACATTTTGGTTGGAAAACAATGTAGTTATTTGCAGTGAACATATTGGAGGGCCAAACTGACCTACCATTACATAAACTTTTCCCCAGGGAGGCTCCTGACCCCTACTGAGAAGTGTGCAATACCCCTTAGTGTGATCACCACCAGCAAACACCATCACGCACATTCGATAATGCTTCCCATTATGAAATGTGCCCCTAAAGAATACTCCACTGAATCTACCATTGATCACTGGCACTTTTTCACTACTCCAACCAGTCAATAGTATCTTCATTCCTTTCCCCTCTCTCCCTTGTTTCCACTCTGCCTGCAGTTTTTGATCACATATGTTTACCTCTGAAGATTTATACATATCTGCCCCACTCACAGTCCAAAATTGTTACCACTCCCAGATAGTCATGAACTATCCATTCAACACAAGAACATAACAGAATGATAGTGTAACACTGACAAATGTTTTTACTTCACAGAAAGTCACATGTTAACAGAGTAAGTGATAACTAGAAAACATCCAGATCTAAGTAGTAGATAGACGATGATAATCCGAGTCTTAAGAAAATAGACCGTCATTTGTAGTGTGAAGTGAGATTGATTGCAACTCATGATTCCGAGCGCGAAGCGCGAGGATCGTGAGTTGCAATCAATCTCACTTCACACTACAAATGACGGTCTATTTTCTTAAGACTCGGATTATCATCGTCTATCTAACTTAGGCCATGTCGAACAAAATTTTGTCAGTTTTGTGAATTTTATACGGATATTTCTCAACAGACAATGGAATCGGAATCGGAAAATTTGAATGATGACAATAGAGGTAATTTTGAAATTTTCCACAGTGAAATCTCAAACATTTCGGGTCGATGATTTATGTTGCGACTTTTTTTTCTGGAGTTGAAAAAACCCCAAATGACTCTAATTCCTTGTTAAACCCCCGTTATTCAGAGCCAATTAGTGACACGCAATTGAAAGAAAGTATTCTACAAACCGTGCCTAAGAAAACCCACAAACAGAACATTTGGTGCTTGAAAGTGTGGAGGGACTGGGCGGTATACAGAAACACACAACCTATAACACGGGGATGTTAATATGTGATCAGTTCAATAAAGAAAGTAACAATTAATTTTGAGTGGCCTTTCCTTGTCACTTCACTGGTTACTTCGTTTCATAACAATAGCCCAGCAAACTGTGAATGTTTTTTCTTTTGCTGTCATTTATAAACCGTAACATAACGGTACATCCATTAAGACCACGGTGTTCCCTGTCTATGCAGTTTAGACGAAGAGTGGAACAAAGGCTATTTTAGCTCGTCATGGTCTAAGAAGTCTAAGAAGTCAGAGCATATTGTACAATCAATATTTGGTGATACTGAAGGTAAAGTTTGACATAAGGTGATAGGAAATCTATAGTGGCCCCTGATGACAAATACCCTAACAGACAAAAACACTTGAGACAAAATCCTTCACAAAATCAACAAATGTGGACAACAGTCCAAAATTATTTTTTTTCATTTTTTTAAAAATGTGTGTTTAATACTTTAATTTTCTAACAGATCAACTAGTTAACCCTTAAGGGCCTATTTTCCGACTTTAATCACATTTTTTTGGCAACAGAACAGGTGCTCCTACATACTGTGTTTGGGTTAACTCACAAGTTACATTCTAAGCACCTTAGCAGTAGTAGTTTTCAGGCAAGTCTTGGCTGCCTATATAGGCAGCCAAGACTTGCCAAAAAACAGCAGCAAAGTCACGGGATGTAGACTGTCAAAGAAAAGCAAAAATATGTAAAAATCTCTAAGCCCTAAAGGGTTAAATCAATTCTTTTTTCGAAATTGTTTTTATAAATAACAAATAAAAAAATAGCACTACGAGCACAATATTAAAGTAGCACTAATTGAAGTAAAACATGTTAAATAATTATTTACATCATTTATATATGACAAGTGAGCCCCCCCCCCCCCCCCCCCCCCCACTCCCATTCTAGTGCAAGAAGACCCCATCTGTGCGTTGGAAAATTTCTAGTTGTATTGCATATCAAGAGAGATAATCAAAGCCTGAATTTCTAGCTGGTCTGAGTCATGGAATCATGCCACTCCCCATTTATATAATGGATGTTTTGTAAATTTCATAAATTTTTTCCTTTCATATTTCATCATATTGAATTGCATGAGTTTGTAGGGGAGTTCAGTTACCCCCTCCACACTGATATTAGAATACCAAAATTTGAGACACTGAGCTCTGTCAAACAAGATATAATTGATTATATTCATAGTTAAACAGGAGTTAGAAAAACAAGAGGCCCCAAGGGGCCTGAGGGCGCTCGCCTGACATGGTAGCCTAAATATCAATCCAGAGAATTGAGTTGCATCTGCTCCTCCTAAGAAAATCTTATACCAAATATCCAAAGATTCCCACAGGGAGCCCATATATGAACCCAGGGGACTTGGCTTTAACAAACTTGAATCTCACCCCCCTAAGGATGCTGCACACCAAATATCAAAACAATCCGATTTCTGGATCTGAAGAAGAAGATTTTTAAAGAAAATTCCTCATTTTGAACTAAGTTACAATTCGAGCTCCCACAGTGAGTCCAAATATGGACCTAGGGACATGGCTTGAACAAACTTGAATCTCACCCCCTAAGGATGCTGCATACCGAATATCAAAACATTCCGACTGATGGATTGAAGAAGATTTTTAAAGAAAATTCCTCATTTTGAACTAAGTTATCATTCGGGCTCCCACAGTGAGTCCAAATATGGACCTAGGGACATGGCTTGAACAAACTTAAATCTCCCCCCCCCCACCCCCCCCCTAAGGATGCTGCATACCAAATATCAAAACATTCTGACTGCTGGATCTGAAGAAGATTTTTAAAGAAAATTCCTCATTTTGAACTAAGTTATAATTCGGGCTACCACATTGAGCCCAAATATGAACCCAGGGACTTGGCTTGAACAAACTTGAATCTCACCCCCTAAGCATGGTGCATACCCCAATATCAAAAGATTCTGCCTGCTGGATCTTGAGAAGATTTTCGAAGAAATTTGCCTGAAATGCACTAAGTTCGAATTCGAGCTTCTATAGTAAGCCCAAATATGAAACCAGGTGGCCGATTTGAACAAACTTGAATCAGATCCACCCCACAATGTTGCATACCAAATATCAAAAGATTCTGCCTGCTGGATCTGGAGAAGAAGATTTTTTATTGTTTTTCCCATTGCCAACAGTTTTAAAAAGTGCTGACACAGCACTTTTTCAAAGTCCTGAAAAAAGTACCTTGTGATCAAACCGATAGGGATTTTTTTTTAACCACTCTATTCTACTGGATAAAAGTAAGCTTTATACAAAATAAGAATTCTCTGTGTCGTGTAGTTTTGGACATATGGCAGTTTTAAGGTTTTTCCTATATTTAGCTCCCGAGGTTCCTATGGGGCAATAAGAAAATTTTTTTTTGCATCAATCAACTACTTATGACCCATTATCATCTCATATCAAATTTGGTTCAAATTGACCTCACGGTTCAGAAAATAGAAATTTTAGGCGTGGCCAAAATTTTTGCCCCTCCCATAACGAAGGCAAATAATGCCCGACAAACTTCTCTTGAACAAACTTGATTCTACACCTCAAAAGAAAGCTGCATACCAAATATCAAGTCTCTGCTACCGCTGGTTCATGAGAAGAAGATTTTCAAAGATTTTGGTGCCCCTTGGGGGTGTGGCCTCACCCAGGAGGAGGGGCAACTTCATTTGAACAAATCTGAATTGACATTAGGTAATAAACATTTACCCAACATTTGAAAAATATTGGGGCAGTGGTTTCTTCGGAGAAGTTGGTTTTGTAAAGTTTATGCCAGACGACGACGGACGGAAAGCGATTAGTAAAGCTCACCTTGAGCTTTGCTCAGGTGAGCTAAAAACAGAGTTATTGGAGAAAATTCTGTTGCACTTCCAGCATGCTAGGAGTTAACTGGCAACCAAAAATGAGATAACTGGGGGTGGGAGTGGGCCATTTATTTCTTTAATCATGACCACAACGTGGAGATAAAGCCAAGTTTTGTTAATCGTTTAAACCCATGTTGCTCATTTTAGAGGACTTCATCTTCAAGCTACCAGTAAAACAGAGCTTGTCTACAACAGTAAACAAGCACTACCAGTAAAACAGAGCTTGTCTACCACAGTAATCAAGCACTGCTTCACTTCCCGGGGTTCCCACGGGGAGGGAGAGGAGAGGAGGGGGGCAGGGGTAGTGCATATAGCATAGAACATACACATTCAGCCTCTACTTATTTTACACAGATACTGTACATTATTACACACTGAGTTTAACAATTTGTGATAATTCTTGTAATATATTATCGACAAATGTGAACATTTGGCCAGTGCATTCTACCTTCAACTACATTGGTCTATTTTTATTACTTTAAGCTTTACAATCTTCCAATTGGTGGGACATGCATACCAAAGAAAAACAAACGGAGAGCATGAGGTATTTTTAGATTTGCTGATATACAATTAGAACATTTGGTGTGACACAAAAGGATTATGTCTGCTATTTCAAAGGTACTGTACATTTACTGAACTCTCTCCCCATCCCTCAACCTCCCTCAGACACATTTTAATATCATCTCCTACACTTGTCAATGCCAGAGATTCCAAGAAGCAGCATTTATCTTCACACACTTTCATTGAGACTCTGTTGCCTCTGGGCAATGAATTTGTGGAAAAGTTCAGTTAAACCTTTACATGTGCATACAATAACAAAATTTGTTATTTTAATTATACTTTTCAAATTTCCAAAAAATTTCAACAAAAGCATATCACGTGATCCCCTCATTGAAACAAGCTCATTAAGCTTGTTCTAGTGAGGGAAATTTTTTGAAATTTTTTCTCAACTACTCATTTTGTAAATTCCATGAGCAGATGAGTACAATTCATTAGGCAAAGGGTTAATATCTTCAACCTGCAACTATGAAGTTGAGGTTTAAAATAGAAACAGATCTCCAACAGTCAAAATTTCTTGGACAGCTTCACATAAGGATAAAAAATTGAATGGTCAATAAAACATGTATTTGTGGAATTGAATGGCATGGAATGAATTAATGGAGTTGATATATAATTCAATATTTTCAATCTGCAGTCATAAAATAAAATACAAATAGTGATATATAGAAGTAATTTTAAAAATCTTTAATAAAATTGTGTTAAATAAAAAATATATCAAGGTTTTTGTCAGTATTTGCTATTTTTTAATTTGCCTTTCTGTCTGTAGGGCATTTTCTTTTTACTCTTTTGTCCATCAGGATTTTTAAAGATTTGGTTAAACATGAAAAAGAAACTAGCAAGACCACATACTGGAATTCTCTTTTGTGAAACCTTCAGTCCTTTCACTGGAAAGGTATGTCAAATAGGCAAATCCTGAATCACTCTCTGCCTAAACTTTATTTTCTACCAACATTACAGTGATACCCTGTTAATTGAATAGCCACTTTGCCAATGAAAATTATTAAATTAACAGGAATATTCAATTAACAGGGATTGTGTCACTTTCCATTATTCTAGAGATATACTTAGCATTTATTCTATTTATATCTTGTTTGACAGAGCTCCATGAGCTCTGTCAAACAAGATATAATAGTTCAGTTGCCTACATGTATATTGGATGTATGAGGCCAAATTGGTCTATAAACAAAGGAAAACTGGAGAGAGTCAGGGTAATTTCTCAACAAGTTACAAGATTTTTTATTCAATTAACAGGAGTCTACTCTAAAACCTATATTTAATTAACAGGTCAAATTTGTACTGGAGATATAGTAAATGGGTTTTGGTGTTGGGAAATTATATTCAATTAACAGGATTATTCAGTTAAGAGATATTCATTTAAGTGGGCTCCACAGTACTCTCATACATTTTTCAGTACAGTAGTGCCCACTTAATTTATATCCATTTATTGAATAACTCTGTTAATTGTATATACTTCAAAATACCAGACCATTTTCCTACCTTCAGTCCAAATTTGACCTGTTAATATGTCATAGATTAAACTCCTGTTAAATGAATATAAATCTTGTGAAAGAACTGTTCCAGCAACGCTCAATTCCTCATGTTTACAGATCTTTGGGCCATCACATATCCAATAGAGGCTTTTAGTCTATTGTAATCATATTAGACAGAGCTCAAGGAGCTCTGTCAAACACGATATAAACATTAAATGTTTAATTTATTACCAGAAAGTAGGAAATGATAAAATTCTGGTTAATTCTATTTTCCTGTTAATTGAATATTTTTCAGGGGTTATACAGTTAACAGGGTTCCACTGTACTCGCAAATCAAAACTTAATCTTTTTTCCTAACATAATGGCAATCTCTAGCTGTTGCTATACATTAAAAACACCATTTCAATTTAATTAGTTTTCCAATTTTTGCCTTCAAAATATAGATAATGACTCCTCACTGGAATAAAAATCAACAGGTCATTCCAATGATGGGCCAATCTGTCACTGTTCAGTATCGTCGCTGTGTCGTCAATTGGCAGGCAAGAGTTATTATGGGAATTATGGAATACGCTATGGACTGATGAGACTTCCTCTATTCATATCGATTAGCAATTATTTCTTCAAAGCAACAACTGGTGCTTTGCAAAAAGTAACTGCAAAATAATTCTTTTAACCCTTTACCCAATGCAGACGATATCAAAATTTATTATTTTAAATATCATTTTTTGAAATTTTTCAAAAAATTCTCAACAAAACAATATCATGTGACCCCTCGTTGGAACGAGCTCGATGAGCTCGTTCTAATGAGGGGTCACATGATATGGTTTTGTGGAAATTTTTTTGAAAAATAATATTTTTTTCAACTGCTGAATTTGCATATTACGTGGACAGATGCGGCCGATTCGTTGGGTAAAGGGTTAAAGCTATATTATAGCATAGATATTCCAATTCATTTTGTAGTTATGGGATGGGGGGGGGGGGGGGGGGGGGGCAGAGAGGGATAAAATATTGACAATTTCCATCAGTTTATAAAATCACAGTATGGCCCTTTGTGAGATAATAATTTATTTATTTATTTACTTATTGGTGTTTAAGGTCACATATTTATGCACAATGGCTAATCATGACCGTGACAGTTTTACGGGTGAGGAAGCCGGAGTACCCGGAGAGAACCAACCGAGCAACGGCGAGCAACTGTCAGCTCCCCAACATACTAACTCCACACAAGCAGGCTTAGCATTGGTTGAAGACAAGTGCACCATCGACGTGCAGTACGTCTTAGTACACAAACGCCACCGGTGCCCCCACGCGGGCAATGGAGATGAAGTGTCCTTGCCGAAGGACACAACGCGGTTGCCGCAGGTGGGATTCGAACCGAGGACCTCTCAGCTTGCAGCCTGCACCTCTACCTACTGAGCCACCGCGCTCCCCGTGAGATAATAATGAATGTGAAATAAATTTAATTGTTAAAAAACAAGAAAGGGTTGAAATTTCAATGGATTCAGAGATCTCCATTCATTGAATTTCAATCCCTTTTTTTGTTTACATAATTTGAAGTGGCCCCTGACATTGGAAATCACAGAGTGCATTCATTCAGATTGTATCCAGTCATTAAATGTCCTTGAAAACAGCTTACATGATGCACTCTAAATACCTCGAGAAGTTCATCCACCTGATCAATATTAAATGAGGAACGTTGGTAGAGGGGTGTCCCATTCATCAATCATGTGAAGTTTCAAAACATTTGGCCGTGTAGTTTCAGAGGAGAAGATTTTTGAAAATCCACCAACCAGAATTAAAGAATGTCTCTGCTGGCCTTGTTTTTCATCCGATGG
>CM062295.1:449701398-449761752 GCA_031216915.1 Pictodentalium vernedei | reverse complement strand
AAGGACGTTCCGAAATTAGCGTCATTAATCATTCTTAGTTTGGCCCTTCATCAGTTAACATCTGACTGATCTTTGTGCTTGTAAATCTCAGTTTAAATGATGCCAAACACATAAATATTAGTGAAATGGTGATTCTAAGGAGGATATAGAAGGAGGAGAGGAAAAATGTGTGACAGAAAATTATCAGGGCTGTAACTTAAATTTTTTTAATGAAATTATGTTAAGTTACCTATTTTCGAGGCAGCAGCCATTTTGTTGTCATTCTTGTTATCAAGTTACACTGATTTTTCAGTGTTTTCCTCTCTCCCTTTCCTTTAAGTCCCCTCTTGCTATTCTCCCATGCTTTTGGCATATTTTCTGTAATTATTATTACTAAAATTTCTTGGGAGTTTTAGCTAAATAACAAAATGAATTCTGTTCTTTTCCCCATGTTTACGTCTTCACCTATGGGTGGTTAGGCGTTGTGTTCTGCATCTACCATCTGATGTTCTGCAGTTTCTTCCCTGGAAGTCTCTGTTTTCCATCAGATAGTGTATTATTGGTAACTGATTTCGGGCCTGGGTGCCTGGAGTCTTATTTTAGTGTTTTTACACTTATTGTTTACATTTACAACAGCCCTCTGTGTGAGGGGGGATTTCTTGAAAATAATATCTTGATGTTAATTTAATCATAACTAGATACATTATTATTGTTCGTAAGTGTTGCATAAATTGTTTAAAATATTTTAAAAATTTTTGTCCACACTTAGGCTTGGGATCCATTGGGGCTCAACGTTACTTTTCAGAAACTTGGGCTGTTCTGAAAAAAAAAAAATATTTTTTCAAAATATTTTGATTTCAATTATTTTTTCTATGTTAATGGATCATATTATTATGTATTTTGATTGTCAGGGGTTGGTGCGAGTACCAGGACTTTGTTTTCTTTTCACATTGAAAGGATTTTGATCAATTGTAATAAGAGGAAGTCTTCCTCTGACTTTTATAATCATTCTATATGTAGTCAGTGTACTCGCACTAACTCCTGTTCTGTATGTGATGATTTCGATGACAACATGGGAAGCGTATGTCACGGTATGTTAGTGGGGAATTGGACATTCCGGTCCTTTCCCCGCAGGGTCACTCTACTTTATCAATTTCTATTTCAGACGATCAAGATTAGGGTGATGTATCCATGATGTCTTCCAACAGTGTGCCTCCGTCGTCACAATTAATGAAGGGCTAGCGGAAAAGTGCTCATATAAATACGCCAATTGCCTAAGAGGACCCTAGTAGGTTCGACGGCCTTTGACGTCCGCTAGCTCGCCCGGTGTAGCGTTCATTCATTGAATGGTTCGGCAGCTGGGTTCGTCCGTTGCGGTCTAGAAGGAGTTTTGGGGTGATGCGAGCACTATAAATCAACCAAATGCACACCCAGTGACGGCGGATTAGAGGGAGAACGGAGGAAGCCTTTTAGTTCGGTTCCTAGCTCGTTCAGGTCCATCCGGATGGCGAGTGAGAGAGGCCCCTCTCTCGTACAACAACATCTGGCCCCAGATGTTGTGGTACAAAATGTTTCGCATTCGGAGCATACGTCCGCCACTCGGGACGCTCCGACATATAGTCAGTCCGGAGAGACTGTCAATAAGGCTTCCTCATTCTCATGGTAGCGCACACGACCGCTCTTGGCTACGTGACCTCAGATATCCAGTCAGCTTCGCCAGTCGGAGAATCATCGGCGACCAGGTCACACCATCCGGTAGCCAGGGACACGAGGCCTGCAGACTCCGGACGTTCGCATAGGAAAGTGTGCGGGAGTCAACGTACACGGAGCTTCCGGCGGCAATGCATCGTAAGACCGCTACTGCACAGGCCTCGGGGACGGACGTGCTATCCTAAATAGCACAGCTTATCGCAGCATCCCAGCAACAACTGAATCTGTCGCATAATGTATTATCCGACGATGCTGGGTCGGGACGCTCTGCGGAAGCGGGTACGGACGTCCGAAAATTTCATCCGGTCCGACGGGATACCGAAAGGGATTCGGAGGATTTTGAGCTTTCCCTTTCGGAACAACATATGCTGTTGTGTATGTCATCTGACTTGATCTTCTACAGGTTCTTTCGTTGGACCAGAATGCTGCGATGCCGGATAAGAAACTGATAGCGTCGGTCCCTCAGTTCCGACATAGTCCAATAATGTCACACAAACTTTCAAATTATTGAACGACGCTATATATTTATTATTATATGCTTGCTATTACCAAGCATTTCTGGTTTCTTGTTCGCAAAGTTACGGAGATGTCTTTCAAAGTGTGCCTCTGTCGTCATAGTTAATGAAGAGCTAGCGGCAATAAGTGCTCATGGAATATGTCTGTCGTCTAAGAGGTCCCTTGTAGGATCGACGGAGTGACATTCACTAGCTCACCCGGTGTAGCGTACATTCATCGAATGGTTCGGCTGCCAGGTTCGTCCGTTGCGGTCTAGGAAGGAGATTTGGGTGATGCAAGCACTATAATAACTTTAGTACTCACCCAGTGACGGCGGATGGAGGACAGATCGGAGGAAGCCTGTTAGTCCGGTTCCTGGCTCGTCCAGGTCCATCCGGGCTGTGAGCGAGAGAGGTCCCTCTCTCGTCCAACAACATAGGGGACCACATGTTGTGGTTCAGATATTTTACATTCAGAGCATATGTCCGCCGCTCGGGACGCTCCGTTATATTGACAGTCCGAGAGACTGTCGATAATGCTTCCTCATCCTCACAGCAGTGCACACGACCGCACATTGGCTACGTGACCTCGAGTATCCGACCAGTTTCGTCATTCAGTGATTCCACGGCAAACAGGTCACGCCATCCGGTAGCCAAGGGACACGAGGCCTATACACTCCGTTCGCTCGCATAATAGTAGTATGCATGGGGTAACGATCATGGAGCTTCCAGCGGCAATGCATCATAAGACCGCTTCTCCACAGGCCTCAGTGACGGACGTGCTATCCAAGTTAGCACAGTTTTTCGCAGCATCCCAGCAATCGACAGTTTCTTGTTCGGATCAGGAATTATCCGACGGCACTGGGTCGGTGCAGTCCGCGGTTGCATTAGGTTCGGACGACTGAACGCTTTATAGGGTCCGACAGGATGGCGAAAGGGATTCGGACGATTTCGAGTTTTCCCTTTCGGAACATCGGAAGATGCCTTTCATATCTTCTGGCATTATCTTCCAGTGATTATTATTTCGGACTTCATTGCTGCGATCTTGGATAAGAGACTTATAGCGTCATTGGACTCGGATTTTTCGATCGGTTCAGGGACATTGTCCCTGACTTACCGACGCAGTCCAATATTGTCATTACAACATGTGTTTTATTTTTCGACGCTATATATATATATATATACAAGCCTGCTACTAAGCATGATAGTTTAGTTTCTTGTCCGCGTTGCTCATTTCTGCCATTTTATCATTTATACAAATAGTTTATTTTGGCAGAGCAGGGCATACCGAGAGTTCATATGCGTCTAGACGGTGTGATTAAAGACTGCTTATATTCTTTTTCGCCGTTTATGTCTTTTCCAATTTCAATGTTGGGAACGACAATATGTATAGTAGACTTAACTTAGACGCTTTATTATACGTAATCCGCCTTACTGAGGCGTTATCATTACGTCTTCAAGAAAAGATTTACGGGATATTATTCTCAATGTAATTTCTTTTGAGGGCAGTAGTTTGTTCACGTATAACTCCGCCCTTCAGTGTCTGATTGGAGTTAGTTAGACGTGACGCAGCCCTAGCTACATCCACACGCGTGGATAGTAAGGTTAAGAACTCTCTCAGAGTTGCTTCGTTCTCGGAGGAACTTCTCTTCGACGGCAACTTTTCGGCAATCCATGAATTGCTCGATTTATACGTTCTCTTGTCTATCTAGTGTTACAAGAGATTCAGACTGGGGCAAACATTCGGTGGTTGACTCAGAGAGTGCCGCCGCAGTTGCCGGACCCGAGTGTGGCTGTTATGACGGTTGCCAGTCAAACAGATTGGGATATAATACTGATCCCTACGGATTCGAAGTGCCAGGGTCTTTGGGTTCCGCAGTCTTTTAGCAATCAGTTTAACTTCCGCGGAATAATGTTTTTTAGGCTTGCTTTATGTCATTGCATGAACATTATTCAAAAACGCATGCCCAAATTCCTGTCCTTTAATTCGACAGTAGTGGCGTATCTCCGGAACCAGGGAGGCACTCTTTCGTTTCCGTTATTCAATTTAATGGAAAGAATCCGTCTGTTGGTTATAGTACACCAAGTTCAGTTTTGGTCCGTCATATTCCGGGTCGTCTGATTGTTTTATCGGACTCCCGTTCTCGGAAGCTGCCATACATTTCTTCCGGAATTTTCTTCCAGTGGTTGTTCTTTCGGACTACATTGCTGCGATGTTGGATAAGAGACTTATAGCGTCATTGGACACGGAATTTTGGATCGGTTCAGGGACATTGTCCCTGACTTACCGACACAGTCCAATAATGTCATTAGAACATGTGTATTATTTATCGACGCTATATATATATATAAGCTTGCTTCCAAGCATGATAGTTTAGTTTCTTGTCCGCAATGCTCAATTCTGCCTTTTATCATTTATAGGAATAATTTATTTTGGCAGAACAGGGCATACCGAGAGTTCATATGTGTCTAGACGGCGTGGTTAAAGACTGCAAATTATCTTTTTCGCCGTTTATGTCTTTTCCAACCACAATGTTGGAAACGACAATGATGTCTAATAGACTTAACTTAGACGCTTTATCATACGTAATCCACCTTACTGAGGCGTTATCATTACGTCTTCAAGAGAAAGAATTCCGGGATATGATCCTCAATGTGATTTCTTTTGAGGGCAGTAGTTTGTTCACATATAACTCCGCCCTTCAGTGGCTACCTGGAGTTGGTTAGACGTGACGCAGCCCTAGCTACATCCACGCGCGTGGATAGTAAGGTGAAGAACTCTCTCAGAGTCGCTTCGGTCTCGGAGAAGCTTATCTTCGACGGCAACTTTTCAGCAATCCATGAATTGCTTGATTTACACGTTCTCTTGTCTATCTAGTGTAGCAAGAGATTCAGACTGGGGCAAACATTCGGTGGTTGACTCAGAGAGTGCCACTGCAGTTGCCGGATCCGAGTTTTATAATTATGATGGTTGCCAGTCAAACAGGTTGGGATGCAATAGTGATCCCAACAGATTCGAAGTGCCAGGGTCTTTGGGTTCCGCAGTTTCTAGGCAAGCACTTATCTTCCATGGATTAATGTTTTTTAGGCTTGCTTTATGTCATTGGATGAACATTATTCAGAAACGCATGTCCAAATCCTGTCCGATAATACGACAGTAGTGGCGTATCTCCGGAACCAGGGAGGCACTCATTCGTTTCCGTTATTCAATTTAATGGAAAGAATCCTTCTGTTTGTTATAGTACACCAAGTTCTGCTACGGTCCGTCATATTCCGGGTCGTCTGATTGTATTACCGGACTCCCTTTCACTTATGGGTCGCTTGTTGCCGTCAGAATGGACTCTCAACAAACAAGTATTCAATCAGATTTGCTATCAATGGGAGCGCCCAATGATAATTTATTTACGACTCAACTTGCTAATCAATTGCAGACGTATGTGTTTACATGTCCGGATCTCTGAGCTTATGTTGTTAACGCTCTATTGATCTAATAGGACGGAATGATAGGATATGCGTATCCTCCTGTGCTGTTGTTTCAGCAAGTATTGCTAAGATAAACAACCACAATACATTTCTGTTGATAGCATCTCTGTCTTCACAGAGACCGTGGGTAGATTTACTCTGAGGTCTACTGTGGGACTTAATGCGAAAACTTCCTCCATGAGAGGATCTTTTTTCGCTGGGAAAAATCGTGTCATCTTCATCACAACCCGCAAGGTCTCAACCTTCACGTATTCCGTTGTGTGGTCCTTATTGCATTGTAAGCATTGTACTGGACGAGCTTTGGACGCGATTTCTTACTGTAGGAGAACCTCTTCTTCGCTATACTATGCGGCTAAAGTGGAGGCTCTTCCGTCGTTGGTGTAGGGATCAATATGTTGATATTGTTGATCCCTCCATACTAGTCATTGCAACTTTCTAGTATACTTGTTTGACAAGATCTACTGCAGCCTGTTACTATTAGGGTTATAGGTTTATGTTATCTCATACCTATGCACTCTATGATAGTTTACAATTGAGTCTTATGTCTCTTTATCTAAGTCAGTTAGTAACTTTTCGATAAATAGACTTAGAATCATTAGATTAAATTTCTATACGGAATTTAACTTCGGTTCTTATTAGCTAAGTAATCATTTGAGCCTCTGGAAACAGTAGTTTTCAAATTCTGACCTTTTAGACAGTAATTCTGTTGGCTTCTCTTTTACTGAAGAGTCAGTGAGCTTCATGCACTATCGGTGGATGATTCTCACTTTCGTAGTTTCGGAATCACTACTTCCTTTACTATTTAGGTTGGATTTTTGCATAAGAGTCAGGCTCCTAATATCCGGAACCTATTGTTATTAAGGTCCTTCCGTCTTCGTACGGGCATAGGCCTTTACTCTGTCCGGTTAGAGTTTACGTATTTATAAACAGATATCTGTTTATTACTATGGGCGTAAGCTTCTTCTGTCTTTGATGCCTAATAGAAGGACGTTATGCTCCATTCTATTGCTAATGGATTCAATTAACTATCGATACTGCTTATGGTATATCATTGACTCAGCAGTTGTGCTTGAGATTTCGGCTCATGAAGTAAGAGTTCTTCTACATCTTGGGCTTACATTAATAGTGTTGCTATTATAGATTTTTGAAGGCTGCTCATTGCGCTCAGCCATCCACATTCATGAATTTTTATCTCAGAAATATCGAGTCTATTTCTGGAGGCCTCTATTGTTAGGTCTATTATCTACTGCTCAGAATGTCTTTCACTTAACAGTTGCTACTATAGCTAGGTAGGCGGTCTGTCAAAACCCAAGGTTATTTTAGATCTGGCCTCTTCTAAAAAGGCAAACACAAATTCTTTGCAATTTAAGCAAGCGTATGCCGAGATTAAGTCTCACTATAGAGCATACACTATGTTCTATACGGATGGATCCAAGGATAATGATAGAGTATCATCTGCTGTCGTTAGTGGTGATCAGACCACCTCAACCAGGATACCTGATACGAGTTCCATTTTTACAGCTGAGGTAAAAGCTATTGACCTTGCGCTCGATGAGATTGAGGCTGAAGAGGAATGGAAGTCCATTATCTTCTCCGATTCTCTTTCTTGTTTACAGGCTCTTCTCAACCCCAGGTTGAAGAACCCTCTAATCTTGTCACTTCGTGAACGACTTACTGTAATGAAGTCTGACCAATATGATATTGTGTTTTGCTGGTTACCTGGACACGTTGGTATTGCTGGTAACACCAGGGCAGACAGTGCAGCGAAAAAGGCTCTGAGTAAGCCAATCACTGATTTTCCAATTCCTTACAGTGATTACAAGCCACTTATTTCTAAATACATCCGGTCTTTGTGGCAGTCGGAATGGGATGGAGCTACCAATAACAAGCTCCACCGATTCCGACCAACTGTGTCTGATTATTATCCTCTTTCTCATCTTTGTCGAAAAGATCACGTTATCCTTACAAGATGTCATATTGGTCATACCAGACTCACTCATAGTTTCTTATTAGAGGGCACTCTGCGACCTGAATGTGTTCCTTGTCAGCAGGGGCTGACAGTGGAACACATTCTTTTAGATTGTACAGATTTCGATCACGTTAGGCGGCGGTTTTTCACTGTGGAGTCTCTTAGAGACCTTTTTTACACTACCAGTCCACGCAAGCTTTTGTCTTTTCTAAAAGAAATCAACCTTTTTAGCAAGTTTTAGAGCTTTGTCTTTTAATCTTCCCATCATGATTTGGTATCAATAGGTTGATTTGTATTATATTTGTTGTTCTTCTTTCATTATGAATATTCATTTTCACATTTTCATTGTATTATCGTTCATCTATCACAATTTTTTTTTTTTCTTTTTAAAAGCAGTCCTGACCATTACCTTTTAACTCATTTTCATGACTTTCTCGCCATGATATGACCTTTGTTGTCGATGTGGCGTTAAGCACCAATAAATAAATAATAAATAAATAAATAAATCTACTGCTCAGAATGTCATTCACTTAACAGTTGCTACTATAGCTAGGTAGGCTAGGGGGGGTGGAGGGTGTTCCCTTGGGTCACCTGTTTTACTATGAAAACAAGGGGATACCTCCTCCGGAGTTAGTAATTCTGAGCTGTTATTGGGATGGTTTTTTAGTGAGAAGTTTATGTTTTAAAAATTCATTCAGGCCCTCCCAGGAGTTGGGAACTCATACCTCCCCGCTGAGTACATAGCGCTTACCAGGCACTGGTTATAAGAATGATTAATGGCGCCAATTTCGGAACGTCCTTGACACTGCGCATGTGCAGTAGAGGTGAAGTGTGGAGGGCCATTCAGGACATGTTTTCTTTGGTTTTAGATGCAAATTTTGGGGATTGGGGGGCAAAATTTGTGTTTGGCCCTATATTTTGGGAGTTGGCACCAGCTATGTCTGGGTCATTGGTAAGTATAAAAAATATATAAATTACTATAAATTTTTTAACTTTCATATGCTTTAAAAGTAGTTTTGCAGAAATATTGAAGAATTCATGTCTAAAAGATATTATCCCCTTGATTCCAGTTAACAGTCAGAAATGATGTTTGGTATCAATAGGTTATCAACAAAACTTTGACAGAACTCAGAATTTCTAGCAGAACTATCAATTGGGGAGTGGCTACCCATCGGGCCCTCCTATATCTTTTCCCTCTGTCACAATATTAAAATGTTTGACTTATAAAAAAAATGAGAATTTGGTTTACCCTTTCATTTAAGAAGTGAATGAGCAAGAAAGGATTCCTTGTTGCAGACTTTTCAACATGGGATGTTGACATAATCATGATATATAAAATGGTTATGATTACTGGGTTATCAAACTGTGATCTGCTTAATTGGTACTGGTTAATGGAACACCTGTGTTAATTACATACACATTTCTGCTGCCAAATAATTGACCATACCTTCTAAAGAACTTTGTCCTGTTAATTGCATATCGATAAAATAAGAAATCTTGGTTTTTTAAATGGGGACATTATTATCTTCCAAAAAATTCTTTTAATATATATATATATATTCATGCACTTTAAAATTAAAGAATGTGGAAATCAATTCAGTTTGTCTTATTTGATAGTATTTGTCTTTTGTTAACTAACAAATAGATACGCAAGTAAAAGGATCCGCTGTATTTTCAAGTTGTGAGGCTGAAATATATCACATTACAAAAACAAATTCAAAGTACTTATATTTTATATCAATATATCACAGGTATTGAGAGTAAGAAATATCCAACAAGTGAGCTGATTCGACGTAAAAATGCTGATAAACCTCTAGAAGACCAGGATGACACTAGTGTCGTCCAGCGTGGACAGAGAACATGGACAGGTAATTTTAATATTTATTACTCACAAAATATGGCAAGATTTGTTATTTGCAATTATTAGTGCTCTAATGATGGTTTTCTTGGGTTTAGCAGCCAAGACAAACTTAGGATTCACTATAATAATAACGCAACAATTATCTTGTTAATATAAAACCTGTTGACTGCATTTGAAGGGAACTGTTTTGTGGGGTATCTGGTGATGACAAACAGTTAAATCTAATGCTGATGAGTATCATAGGGACAGTATGGGGGTTTTGACTCAGATCTGTCTACAATTAACTGTGTTAAATGTGACTTAGCTGCCTCTGTTAACCCTTTTTATGAAAAGGACATACCTCAACTATCATTTATTATGCTACATAACAAAATCATAAAACTGACATTTTATCAGTTTATTATGGGGAGGAATAGTGGCTTGGTGTGCTCAAAGGTACAGCATGCCTTCTACGAATGTGAGTCAAAAATACAGCTTTGCTTGTGATGAATAAATCAAAGTCTGAGAGTTACTTTCCACTGTTTGTTGAAATTCTTGAAAACCAAATAAATAAAAAAATTAAATATCCCTTTGAATAGAAAAATGAGTCCTGACACCCTCTCGAGGTTGTATAAAAAAGGGAGCGAGCAAGCGACAGTGACCTCTGGGTTTCATGGCACTGAAGAAGAATGCAACCATTCTAAACTTGTTTGACTCAGCAAAGCTTGACTTAGCAACACCATTACATTTGAACTTAGGCCAACCTCCATTATATATTATATTTTATTCGGCTTATGGACCAACCGTAGGCCTGCAGGTTAATTTTTATATTAACTGTTCTGTCTCACATTTGAGTATAAACTCTTCCAGTCTGTCACATATCCATGAGAACCCCAAAAAGTGGAGCAGTGCCTAATTTCTGTAGAAAGACATTTCTGTAGTAAACAGATTATATTTTACTGTATAATACTAGGGCCAACACCTGAGATTCAAGTCCTTTAAAGTGGGCATCATAGGTATAAATGATTTATTACATGCCTGTTCTATGACATACCCATCTATAGCAACACTAAACCTTGCAGAAAATGAAAAACCGTTCTGCACACATGTGCCGAACGGAAATCGTTGACGGTCTGTTTTTAAATAGAAGCAAAATTTCACTGGAATTTCCCCACAAATCGTGCACTGCAATTACAATTTGAATTGCTAGCGATAGCTAAACATATTAACACAGGTTCCCCTCACAAATTTGGTTTGCAATAAAGTGTGTTCTTTTTGTTGATAGATGGCACTGGCACATACAACACATTGGAACACAGGGGACAAGTTGTCAAATGAATTGCTGAGTGTCCTTCTGATAATTGCATTCATAGGCGTGTAATAAAAATAGAATGACACACTCATGTGAATGGGTTAATTGATATGGCACTTGTGCTTGAGGCCTGCAGCCTTTTGTTTTATCCTTCCACACTGGCACTCATGCTATATCGATTAACCCATTCATACGCGTTTGTCGTTTTGCGTATTTATTGTGTACAAAGGGATTTTAGAATGCCATAGTTTATCAAGATTTCCTCTGTGACATAATTTGCTACTCTTATTTTTAAATCAGGTGAGCTGTAGAGGGTGAGAGAAATCGCTTGTCTCAACATTATTGGCCTCTTTTCAACAATCTAAATATTAGTTTGATTTATCTTTGTGAGTTTTTAGCTCACTGAAGGGAGCTAAACTTATCACTTGACGTCCGTCATCTGTTGTCCATCCGGCGTCATCAACATTTTTCAAATGACTTCTCCTCTGAAACCACTAGGTCGATTTGCTTGAAATTTGGTATGGATATTCATTACCATATGTCAATTCAAGTTTGTTCAAATGAAATGGACATGCCAACTTGGGGCTCCATAGGGGGCATAACTCTGACAGTACCCTATGTATATTAGAGAAATTCTTAAAAAATCTTCTTCTCCAGCACAAGTGGGCAGAATCATGTGATATTTGGTATACAGCATTATGGGATGGATCTGATTCAACATTGTTCAAATTGGCCCCCTTGGATTCATATTTGGGCTCACTATAGAAGCTCGAATTCAAACTTAGTGCATTTCAGGCAAATTTCTTAAAAAGACTTCTCCAAATCCAGCAGGCAGAATCTTTTGATATTTGGTATGCAACATTGTGGGGTGGATCTGATTCAAGTTTGTTCAAATCAGCTCCCTGGGTTTATATTTGGGCTCAGTATAGGAGCCCAAATTTGAACTTAGTGAATTTCAGGCAAATTTCTTTAAAAATCTTCTTCTCAAGATCCAGCTGGCAGAATCTTTTGATATTGGGTATGCATCATGCTGAGGGGGGTGAGATTCAAGTTTGTTCAAGCCAGGTCCTTAGGTTCATATTTGGGCTCACTGTGGGAGCCCAAATTATAACTTAGTTCAAAATGAGGAATTTTCATAAAAAATCTTCTTCTTCAGATCCAGGAGTCGGAATGTTTTGATATTTGGTATGCAGCATCCTTGGGGGGCAAGGGGGGGGGGGGTGGAGTGGGGGGGGGGGGTCAAGTTTGTTCAAGCCATGTCCCTAGGTCCATATTTGGGCTCACTGTGGGGGCTTGAATTGTAACTTAGTTCAAAATGAGGAATTTTCTTAAAAAATCTTCTTCAGATCCAGCAGTCAGAATGTTTTGATATGTGGTGTGTAGCATCCTTAGGGGGGTGAGATTCAAGTTTGTTAAAGCCAAGTCCCTGGGACCATATTTGGGCTCCCTGTAGGAGCCCGAATTATAACTTAGTCAATTTGAGGAATTTTTCTTTAAAAATCTTCGTCTTCAGATTCAGCAGTCAAAATGTTTTGATATTGGGCATGCAGCATCCTTAGGGATGAGATTTAAGTTTGTTCAATCCAAGACCCTGGGTTCATATTTGGGCTCACTGTGGGAGCCCGAATGATAACTTAGTTCAAAATGAAAAATTTTCCTTAAAAATCTTCTTCTTCAGATCCAGCAGATGAATGCTTTTGATATTTGGTATGCAACATCCTTAGGGGGGTGAGATTCAAGTTTGTTCAAGCCATGGCCCAAGTTCCATAAAATTTGTCTCTCATGGCTTCATTCCTTTGTAGTGTTGATGAACCATGTCTAACTGAATGTGACCCCCAAATACTTCTTTGAACCACTTTGGCCAGTGAGCGATTAAGGCTCCTTGGGGCCTCTTGTTATATTAACTGTTCTGTCTCACATTTGAGTATAAACTCTTCCAGTCTGTCACATATCCATGAGAACCCCAAAACGTGGGGCAGTGCCTAATTTCTGTAGAAAGACATTTCTGTAGTAAACAGATTATATTTTATTGTATAATACTAGGGCCAACACCTGAGATTCAAGTCCTTTAAAGTGGGCATCATAGGTATAAATGATTTATTACATGCCTGTTCTATGAAATCCCCATTTATAGCAACACTAAACCTTGCAGAAAATGAAAAACCGTTCCGCACACATGTGCCGAACGGAAATCGTTCACAGTCTATTTTTAAATAGAAGCAAAATTTCCCTGGAATTTCCCCACAAATTGTGCACTGCAATTACAATTTGAATTGCTAGCAATAGCTAAACATATTAACACAGGTTCCCCTCACAAATATGGTTTACAATAAAGTGTGTTCTTTTTGTTGATAGATTGTCCCCTGAGTTCCAATGTGTTCTATGTGCCTACAGGCACATAGAACACATTGGAACTCAGGGGACGAGTTGTCCAGTGAATTGCTGAGTGTCCTTCTAATAATTGCTTTCATAGATGTGTAATAAACACAGAATGACACACTCATGTGAATGGGTTAATTGATATGGCACTTGTGCTTGAGGCCTGCAGCCTTTTGTTTTATCCTTCCACACTGGCGCTCATGCTATATCGATTAACCCTTTCATAAGCGTTTGTCGTTTTGCATATTTATTGTGTACAAAGGGATTTTAGAATGCCATAGTTTATCAAGATTTCCTCTGTGACATAATTTGCCACTCTTATTTTTAAATCAGGTGAGCTATAGAGGGTGAGAGAAATCACTTGTCTCAACATTATTGGCCTCTTTTCAACAATCTTATTATTAGTTTGATTTATCTTTGTGAGTTTTAGCTCACTGAAGGGAGCTAAACTTATCACTTGCCGTTCGTCGTCTGTTTTTCGTCCGGCGTCGTCAACATTTTTCAAATGACTTCTCCTCTGAAACCGCTAGGTCGATTTACTCGAAACTTGGTATGGATGTTCATTACCATATGTCAATTCAAGTTTGTTCAAATGAAATGGACATGCCAACTTGGAGCTCCATAGGGGGCATAACCCTGACAGCACCCTATGTATATTAGAGAAATACTTAAAAAATCATCTTCTCCAGCACAAGTGGGCAGAATCATGTGATATTTGGTATACAGCATTATGGGGTGGATCTGATTCAGCTTTGTTCAAATCGGCCCCCTTGGATTCATATTTGAGCTCACTATAGAAGCCCGAATTCAAACTTGGTGCATTTCAGGCAAATTTCTTAAAAAGTCGTCTTCTCCAGATCCAGCAGGCAGAATCTTTTGATATTTGGTATGCAACATTGTGGGGTGGATCTGATTCAAGTTTGTTCAAATCAGCCCCCTGGGTTTATATTTGGGCTCAGAATAGGAGCCCAAATTTGAACTTAGTGAATTTCAGGCAAATTTCTTTAAAAATGTTCTTCTCAAGATCCAGCTGGCAGAATCTTTCGATATTGGGTATGCAGCATGCTGAGGGGGGTGAGATTCAAGTTTGTTCAAGCCAGGTCCCTGGGTTCATATTTGGGCTCACTGTGGGAGCCCGAATTATAACTTAGTTCAAAATGAGGAATTTTCATAAAAAATCTTCTTCAGATCCAGGAGTCAGAATGTTTTGATATTTGGTATGCAGCATCCTTAGGGGGGTAAGATTCAAGTTTGTTCAAGCCATGTCCCTAGGTCCATATTTGGGCTCACTGTGGGAGCTTGAATTGTAACTTAGTTCAAAATGAGGAATTTTCTTTAAAAATCTTCTTCAGATCCAGCAGTCGGAATGTTCTGATATTTGGTGTGCAGAATCCTTAGGGGTGAAATTCAAGTTTGTTAAAGCCAAGTCCCTGGGTTCATACTTGGCTTCTTGTGGGAGCCTGAATTATAACTTAGTTCAATATGAGGAATATTCTTTAAAAATCTTTTTTTTAGATCCACTGGTCAGAATCTTTGGATATTTGGTATAAGCTTTTCTTAGGAGGGGCTGATGCAACTTGTTGAAATCAATTCCCTGGGTTGATATTTAGCCTACCTTGTCAGGTGAGCTCCCTCAGGCCCCCTGGGGCCTCTTGTTTTGCTATTGAAATGCTGTTGTGTGACATACTGTTGAAATATGACATGTCACATTGCAGACTTTAGGAACTACTTGCATTCTAATTGTACAATAAAATATTCTGCGATGACTTTATTTTGCATAGATAAGACTAAATATTTGATTAATTATATCTTCTTTGACAGGGCTCAAGGAGCTCTGTAAAACAAGATAAAATTGGTCAAATTCACAATTACATTATGAGATATCTACTCAACTGAAATTTTGAAATTTTGACATCAGAGAGTTAATGAAAGTAAAGTTAACCATTTACTAACATGAAAGGCAGGCGGCACTTGCAAACAAAATTCTGGAATAACCATTTTTTTCATTTTTTCCATCAAAAACATAGCTTATGACCTAGCTAATGTCAAAAACGTAGATTATGACCCCTCATTGGAAAAAGCTCATGGAGGGTCATAAGCTATGTTTTTGATGCAAAAAAGGAAAAAAATATTGAAAATTGAATGGTGATTTTTGTGAATGGCGCTGACTGGTTTTGGCCGTTACTTTGGATAAATGTGAAAACTAACTTCAGCATTTGTGGCAACTGACTGAGATTTTGGCACTAAGCTATCAGTTGTTTTGGTGTCAAAGCGTATTTGTTTGACCTTCCATGTAGGAATCCTGGGAAGTAGTGCTGGGCTTATTTAACTGTGATAAACAGGTTCAAACTGTACTGGTAAAATACGACTCAGTAACAATTCCCTGGGTTGGAAGTCCCCCTAAAGTGGACAGCATAGGTAGAGTGGAATCCTATTAATGAATAGCCACTTTGTCAATGAAAAGTATTCAATTAACAGGAGCATTCAATTAACAGGCAGGGATTGTGTCACTTTCCTGTATTCTAGAGATAAACTTAGCATTTATTCTATTCATGAACTCTATTAAACAAGAGATAATAGAGTAAATGCCTATATTGGATGTACTGAGGGCAAATTATTTATTTAGTTATTGGTGTTTAAGGTCACATACTAATGCACAATGGCTAATCGTGACCGTGACAGTTTTACGGGTGGAGGAAGCCGGAGTACCCGGAGAGAACCACCGAGCAACAACGAGCAGCTGTCAGCTCTCCAACATCGTAACTCTGAACTCTGCACTGCAGCACAGGCAGGGGCAGGGTTATTTGGTTGAAGACATGCGCACCATCGACGTGCAGTACGCCTCAGCACACAGCGTCATCGTGCCCCCATGTAGGCAATCGGGGTGAAGTGTCTTGCCCAAGGACACAACGCGGGTGCCGCAGGTGGGAGTCGAACCGAGGACCTCTCGGCTTGCAGCCTGCACCTCTACCAACTGAGCCACCGCGCCCCCACTGAGGGCAAATAGGTCTATAAAAAAAGGAAAACTGGGGAGAGTCAAGGTAATTTCTCAACAGGTTACAAGATTTTTTATTCAATTAATAGGAGTTTACTCTATAACATGTATTCAATTAATAGGTCAAATTTGTACTGGAGGTTTGGTAAATTGTTTTGTATTTGGAAATTATATTCAATGAACAGGATTATTCAATTAAGAGATATCCAATTAAGTGGGCTCCACTGTATGAATGATTGCTTAAACTTGATTTTATGTTTGTGTTGCAGACCTGATATGGCCATAGATTCTAAAAGCAGCCTTGAAAATGAATAAATTATGATAAAAGTATTTGATTGATTAAGAATACATTTTATCTTATGAGATCCTTGTACAGTGGAGCCCACTTAATTGGATATCTCTTAATTGTATATCCTTGTTAATTGAATATAACTTCCAAACTTAAAAACATTTCCCATACCTTCAGTATAACTTCCAAACTTAAAAACATTTCCCATACCTTCAGTACAGATTTGGCCTGTTAATTGTTCGTGGGTTATAGAGTATACTCGTGTTAATTGAATAAAAAATCTTGTAATATGTCAAGAAATTACCTTGACAATCACCATAGCCCCTTTGTTTATAGACCTTTTTGGCCTCAGTACATTAAATACATGAACTCTGTTAAACAAGATATAATAGAATAAATGTTCAGTTTTATCTCCATAACACAGGAAAATAACCAAATCCTTGATAATTGAATACTTCTGTTAATTAAATAATTTTCACTGGCAAAGTGGCTATTCAGTTAACAGGGTTCCACAGTACTTATTTTGCATTAACCTTACTTTAGTGCAAGATATTGTTTAATTTTCTTTTATTCCTAATGAACTAATACATCAGAAAATAATAAGCAATTGTTATAAAATGTTTGTTTTCTTGACAGGAATTCCAACAGATGAATTGGTGATAGATAACAAGGAGCAAAGTGATGCATTAACAGCATCTATCATTACAGCAAAAACAACTCTTGGCCACACTTCTACAGAGGAGGCACGAGACAAAGCTTATCAGGTAATTACTCAGTGTTTATGTCTTCATTACTTACTATCAGTAATTTATCAAGCTTATATTTTCTATTCGGAGTTCATGAAATGCTCATTTTCTTCTTGGATTCTCAAGCTTTCACTGGTTTAACAAGTAAAGATATGAGCTGATGTTCACCTGTCAGGTAATAACCAAATCAGACTGTGCTTTTGTGCTATTTCCTGTTGTAAACTCTTGAGGTAAGATAAGATTTATGATAAGATTTATTCAAGCAATTAACACCTAACGAGAGGCAGATTGCAAAAATAAAACAATAACAATGACAGAATGAAACATTCAAAAGAAAAAGATGCTAAAAGTAAACAAAAATAAACTATATATATCAACATAAAGAACAATTATTTTATTTTTGTGAGCCCAGCTCCCCCATGTTGAAAGAAGTACCAGATCATGCTACAGATGGGATTACGTAGCTGGGGAATATTGTTTCGCATTATCAGGTTGGATTGGTTTATTAGCTCACCAACTTTAGTTGTGTGAGCTTATGGCATGGCTCGATCGGTCGGCGTCAGCGTACGTGGCCAATAATGTTAAAGTTTCTGTTTAGGTCACTTACTCGCCCTATTTCCATATCCTTTATAATGCTGCTATATGATGATTATTATCATTCTACCATGATTAAACCCCTCATACTCTGAATTTTAAACATTTTTCTTGACATTATTAGTTGCATTTAGTTTTCTGTTTAGCTCAGAATTTCATGTTTAACTAAATGTTTAGCTCACCTGCTGTGTTTCTTCTCTTCCCATGGTGCTTATATTCATCATACATCTTCTTCATTATCATTCTACCATGGTTTAACCCTTGTCCAGTAAATTTCTCTTCCAATTTTGAACATTTAGTTTTCTGTTTAGCTCACTCTTCGACATTTTCAGTGGGTTAAATTTTTTGTTCACATCGACTGCTGACACCCTTTTCATCCCATGGCCTTTATAATTCTTCCATATGGTGCTTATTATCATTCTACCACTATTTAACCCCCACCCAGTGTGTTTTAAACATTTCTCTTAACATTATTTAGTTACGTTTACTTTTCTGTTTAGCTCAGAATTTCATGTTTAACTTCGTGTTTAGGTCAGCTGCTGTGCTCCTTCTCTTCCCATGGCACTTATATTCATCATACATGTTCCACTGAATTTCACTTTAAATTTCTCTTCAACTTTTGAACGTTGAGTTTTCTGTTTAGCTCACACATAGACATTTTCAGTGTGTTAACGTTTCTATTCAGGGCAACTGCCGACACCCTTTTCATCCCATGGCCTTTATATTGCTTCTATATGGTGCTTATTATCATTCTACCACTATTTAACCCTCACACTATGCGTTTTAAACCGTTCTCTTAACTTTTTTATTTATTTTTTAGTTTCGTTTAGTTTTCTGTTCAGCTCAGAATTTCATGTTCATCTTAGTGTTTATGTCAGTTTCTGTGTTTTACTTTTAAGAGGTTGTGTTTAGGTCAGCTTTGTCGCATGTTATGAGCCTGTTTGATACAGTTTTTGTGTTTGCCAAAGTTACTATCAAAGAGGAATGTTGGTGAGCTATAAGGCATTGGCGTCCTTCTTGTTCCTGTTCACCCAGCCCACTAGTTTTAATTAAAACCTGGATGAAGGTTATAGTCCGTATCAAAGCAGAGAGCTGATAGTTCACCAGCAGTGTTGATGTTAAATGTGTTGTCGCACCAACAAACAAACCAAATCCCTGTGTTCATATTTGGGCTCCTTATTGAAACCCGAATTTTAACTTAGTCCAGTATGAGAAATAACTCTTTTTCTACAGGACCACTGGTTAGAATCTTTGGATATATTGTATACAGAATCCTTGAAGGGATCAGTTTCAAGTTTGGTGAAATCACGCCGATCAGTTAATAATTGGGCTCTCTATGTAAGTTAATAAATTGAACTTTATTAACTGATATTCATAATATTCAGTAAATTAGTATATATCCAGCTAAACGTCTTAGCATTTGATAGCAACCTCAGTTTAAACAGTCACATAAACTCCATTACAGTTAGAGCTACTAAACGTATCAATTTTCTGAAGATGATCAGAGGTAAAGATTGGTGAGCAAACAAAGACGTGCTTCTCAAGCTTTACAAATCAGTTGTACGCCTGGTACTAGAATATGGTACTAACCTGAACAAATATCAATGGATTTGTTAATATTTGGTATGTGAGACTTTCTTAATAATGTCTTGAATGCATTCGAAAACTGGTATGGTTCGGCCATACTGAGTGGAGTTATGGCCCTTCATTAGTTAATTTGTGCCCATATTTTTATACTGTACCAATGACCCAGACATAGCTGGTGCTAACTCTTAAAATATAGGGCCAAACACAAATTTTGCCCCCCAATCCCCAAAATTTGCATCTAAAACTAAAGAAAACATGTCCTGAAAGGCCCTCCACACTTCGCCCCTACTGCGCATGCGCAGTGTCAAGGACGTTCCGAAATTGGCGCCATTAATCATTCTAAGTTTGGCCCTTCATCAGTTAACATCTGACTGATCTTTGTGCTTATAAATCTCAGTTTAAATGATGCCAGACACATAAATATTAGTGAAATGGTGATTCTAAGGAGGATAGAGAAGGAGGAGAGGAAAAGAATGTGTGACAGAATATTATCAGGGCTGTAACTTAAAATTTTTTCATGAAATTTTGTTAAGTTACCTATTTTCAAGGCAGCAGCCATTTTGTTGTCATTCTGATTATTTTGTTACACTGTTTTTTTAAGTGTTTTCCTCTCTCCCTGTCCTTTAAGTTCCCCCTTGCTATTCTCCCATGCTTTTGGCATAGTTTTTGTAATTATTATTACTAAATTTTCTTGGGAGTTTTAGCTGAATAACAGAATGAATTCTGTTCTTTCCCCATGTTTACGTCTTCACCTACGGGTGGTTAGGCGTTGTGTTCTGCATCTACCATCTGATGTTCTGCAGTTTCTTCCCTGGAAGTCTCTGTTTTGCATCAGATAGTGTATTTTTGGTAACTGATTTCGGGCCTGGGTGCCTGGAGTCTTATTTTAGTGTTTTTACACTCATTGTTTACATTTACAACAGCCCTCTGTGTGAGGGGGGGGATTTCTAAAAAATAATATCTTGATGTTATTTTAATCATAACTAGATACATTATTATTGTTCGTAAGTGTTGAATAAATTGTTTAAAATATTTTTAAAATTTTTGTCCACACTTAGGCTTGGGATCCATTGGGGCTCAACGTTACTTTTCAGAAACTTGGGCTGTTCTGAAAAAATATTTTTTCAAAATATTTTGATTTCAATTATTTTTTCTATATTAATGGATCATATTATTATTATGTATTTTGATTGCCAGGGGTTAGTGCGAGTACCAGGACTTGTTTTCTTTTCACATTGAAAGGATATTGATCAATTGTTTTAAGAGGAAGTCTTCCTCTGACTTTATTATCTTTCTATATGTGGTCAGTGTACTCGCATTAACTCCTGTTCTGTATCGTATGATTTCGATGACAATATGGGAAGCGTATGTCACGGTATGTTGTTGGGGATTTGGACACTCCGGTCCTTTCCCCGCAGGGTCACTCTACTTTATCAATTTCTATTTCAGACGATCAAGATTAGGGTGATGTATCTGTGATGTCTTCCAACAGTGTGCCTCCGTCGTCACAATTAATGAAGGGCTAGCGGAAAAGTGCTCATGTAAATACGCCAATTGCCTAAGAGGACCCTAGTAGGTTCGACGGCCTTTGACGTCCGCTAGCTCGCCCGGTGTAGCGTCCATTCACCGAATGGTTCGGCAGCCGGGTTCGTCCGTTGCGGTCTAGAAGGAATTTTGGGGTGATGCGAGCACTATAAATTAACCTAATGCACACCCAGTGACGGCGGATCGGAGGGAGAACGCAGGAAGCCTTTTAGTCCGGTTCATAGCTCGTTCCGGTCCATCCGGACGGCAAGCGAGAGAGGCCCCTCTCTCGTTCAACAACATCTGGCCCCAGATGTTGTGGTACAAAATGTGTCGTAAGCGGAGCATACGTCCGTCGCTCGGGACGCTCCGTTGTATAGGCAGTCCGCTGAGACTGCTAAGGCTTCCTCTTCTCGTCAGCGCACACGACCGCACCTTGGCTGCGTGACCGCCGATATATTACCAGCTTCGCCGATCAAGGATTCTTCGGCGACCAGGTCACACCATCCGGTAGCCAGGGACACGAGGCCTGCAGACTCCGGACGTTCGCATAGGAAGTGTGCGGGAGTCAACGTACACGGAGCTTCCGGCGGCAATGCATCGTAAGACCGCTACTGCACAGGCCTCGAGAACGGACGTGCTTTCCTTAATAGCACAGTTTATCGCAGCATCACAGCATCAACTGAATCTGTCGCATATATTTTATCCGACGATGCTGGGTCGGGACGCTCCGCGGAAGCGGGTACGGACGTCCGAAAGTTTCATCCGGTCCGACGGGATACCGAAAGGGATTCGGAGGATTTCGAGCTTTCCCTTTCGGAACAACATATGCTGTTGTGTATGTCATCTGACTTGGTCTTCTACAGCTTCTTTCGTCGGACCAGAATGCTGCGATGCCGGATAAGAAACTGATAGCGTCAGTGGACTTAGAAATTTTTGGTTCGGTTCAGGGACATCGTCCCTCAGTTCCGACATAGTCCAATAATGTCACACAAACTTTCGAATTATTGAACGACGCTATATATATTATTATTTTATGCTTGCTAACCAAGCATTTCTGGTTTCTTGTTCGAAGAGTTATGGAGATGTCTTTCAAAAGTGTGCCTCTGTCGTCATAGTTAATGAAGAGTTAGCGGCAATAAGTGCTCATGGAATATGTCTATCGCCTACGGAGTGACATTCGCTAGCTCACCCGGTGTAGCGTACATTCATCGAATGGTTCGGCTGCCGGGTTCGTCCGTTGCGGTCTAGGAAGGAGATTTGGGTGATGCGAGCACTTTAATTACTTTAGTACTCACCCAGTGACGGCAGATTGAGGACAGATCGGAGGAAGCCTGTTAGTCCGGTTCCTGGCTTGTCCAGGTCCGTCCGGGCTGTGAGCGAGAGAGGTCCCTCTCTCGCCCAACAACATAGGGGACCGCATGTTGTGATTCAGATATTTTACATTCAGAGCATATGTCCGTTGGTCGGGATGCTCCGTTATATTGACAGTCCGAGAGACTGTCTTTAATGCTTCCTCATCCTCACAGCAGGGCACACGACTGCACATTGGCTACGTGACCTCGAGTATCCGATCAGTTTCGGCATTCAGTGATTCCACGGCGAATAGGTCGCGCCATCCGGTAGCCAAGGGACACGAGGCCTATACACTCCGTTCGCTCGCATATTGGTAGTATGCACGGGGTAACGATCACGGAGCTTCCAGCGGCAATGCATCGTAAGACCGCTTCTCCTCAGGCCTCAGTGACGGACGTGCTATCCGAGTTAGCACAGTTGTTTCGCAGCATCCCAGCAATTGACAGTTTCTCGGTCGAATCAGGAATTATCCGACGGCGCTGGGTCGGTGCGGTCCGCGGTTGCATCAGGTACGGACGACCGAACGCTTTATAGGGTCCGACAGGATGGCGAAAGGGATTCGAAAGATTTCGAGTTTTCCCTTTAGTAGTATCGGAAGATGCCTTTCATATCTTCTGGCATTATCTTCCAGTGATTATTATTTCGGACTTCATTGCTGCGATCTTGGATAAGAGACTTATAGCGTCATTGGACTCGGATTTTTCGATCGGTTCAGGGACATTGTCCCTGACTTACCGACGCAGTCCAATATTGTCATTACAACATGTGTTTTATTTTTTGACGCTATATATATATATATACAAGCCTGCTACTAAGCATGATAGTTTAGTTTCTTGTCCGCATTGCTCATTTCTGCCATTTTATCATTTATACAAATAGTTTATTTTGGCAGAGCAGGGCATACCGAGAGTTCATATGCGTCTAGACGGTGTGATTAAAGACTGCATATATTCTTTTTCGCCGTTTATGTCTTTTCCAATTTCAATGTTGGGAACGACATTATGTATAGTAGACTTAACTTAGACGCTTTATTATACGTAATCCGCCTTACTGAGGCGTTATCATTACGTCTTCAAGAAAAGATTTACGGGATATTATTCTCAATGTAATTTCTTTTGAGGGCAGTAGTTTGTTCACGTATAACTCCGCCCTTCAGTGGCTGATTGGAGTTAGTTAGACGTGACGCAGCCCTAGCTACATCCACACGCGTGGATAGTAAGGTTAAGAACTCTCTCAGAGTCGCTTCGTTCTCGGAGGAGCTTCTCTTCGACGGCAACTTTTCGGCAATCCATGAATTGCTCGATTTACACGTTCTCTTGTCTATCTAGTGTTACAAGAGATTCAGACTGGGGCAAACATTCGGTGGTTGACTCACAGAGTGCCGCCGCAGTTGCCGGACCCGAGTGTGGCTGTTATGACGGTTGCCAGTCAAACAGATTGGGATATAATACTGATCCCTACGGATTCGAAGTGCCAGGGTCTTTGGGTTCCGCAGTCTTTTAGCAATCAGTTTTCTTCCGCGGAATAATGTTTTTTAGGCTTGCTTTATGTCATTGCATGAACATTATTCAGAAACGCATGCCCAAATTCCTGTCCTTTAATTCGACAGTAGTGGCGTATCTCCGGAACCAGGGAGGCACTCTTTCGTTTCCGTTATTCAATTTAATGGAAAGAATCCGTCTGTTGGTTATAGTACACCAAGTTCAGTTTTGGTCCGTCATATTCCGGGTTTTCTGATTGTTTTATCGGACTCCCGTTCTCTTACGGGTCGCTTGTTGCTGTCAGAATGGACTCTCAACAAACAAGTATTCAATCAGATTTGCTATCTATGGGAGCGCCCAATGATGATTTATTTATGACACAGCTTGCTAATCAATTGCAGACGTATGTGTTGGCTTGTCCAGATCTCTGAGCTAATATTGTTAACGCTCTATTGATCTATAGGACGGAATGATAGGATACGCGTATCCTCCGGCGCTGTTGTTTTAGCAGGTATTGCTAAGATAAACAACCACAATACATTTCTGTTGATAGCATCTCTATCTTCACAGAGATCATGAGTAATTTACTCTCTTGTCTACTGTGGGTCTTATCGTGAAATCTTCCTCTATGTGAGGATCTTTTTCACTGGGTAAATCGTGTCATCTTTATCACAACCAGCAAGGTCGCAACCTTCATGTATTCCGTTGTGTGGTCCGTATTGCATTGTAAGCACTGTACTGGACGAGCTTTGGACGCGATTTCTTACTATAGGAGATCCTCTTCTTCGCTATTCTATGCGGCTAAAGTGGAGGCTCTTCCGTCGTGGTGTAGGGATCATTATGTTCATATTGTTGATCCCTCCATACTACTCATTGCTATATTTTTATACTGTACCAATGACCCAGACATAGCTGGTGCTAACTCTTAAAATATAGGGCCAAACACAAATTTTGCCCCCCAATCCCTAAAATTTGCATCTAAAACTAAAGAAAACATGTCCTGAAAGGCCCTCCACACTTCGCCCCTACTGCGCATGCGCAGTGTCAAGGACGTTCCGAAATTGGCGCCATTAATCATTCTAAGTTTGGCCCTTCATCAGTTAACATCTGACTGATCTTTGTGCTTATAAATCTCAGTTTAAATGATGCCAGACACATAAATATTAGTGAAATGGTGATTCTAAGGAGGATAGAGAAGGAGGAGAGGAAAAGAATGTGTGACAGAATATTATCAGGGCTGTAACTTAAAATTTTTTAATGAAATTATGTTAAGTTACCTATTTTCAAGGCAGCAGCCATTTTGTTGTCATTCTGATTATTTAGTTACACTGTTTTTTTTAAGTGTTTTCCTCTCTCCCTGTCCTTTAAGTTCCCCCTTGCTATTCTCCCATGCTTTTGGCATAGTTTTTGTAATTATTATTACTAAATTTTCTTGGGAGTTTTAGCTGAATAACAGAATGAATTCTGTTCTTTCCCCATGTTTACGTCTTCACCTACGGGTGGTTAGGCGTTGTGTTCTGCATCTACCATCTGATGTTCTGCAGTTTCTTCCCTGGAAGTCTCTGTTTTGCATCAGATAGTGTATTTTTGGTAACTGATTTCGGGCCTGGGTGCCTGGAGTCTTATTTTAGTGTTTTTACACTCATTGTTTACATTTACAACAGCCCTCTGTGTGAGGGGGGGATTTCTAAAAAATAATATCTTGATGTTATTTTAATCATAACTAGATACATTATTATTGTTCGTAAGTGTTGAATAAATTGTTTAAAATATTTTTAAAATTTTTGTCCACACTTAGGCTTGGGATCCATTGGGGCTCAACGTTACTTTTCAGAAACTTGGGCTGTTCTGAAAAAATATTTTTTCAAAATATTTTGATTTCAATTATTTTTTCTATATTAATGGATCATATTATTATTATGTATTTTGATTGCCAGGGGTTAGTGCGAGTACCAGGACTTGTTTTCTTTTCACATTGAAAGGATATTGATCAATTGTTTTAAGAGGAAGTCTTCCTCTGACTTTATTATCATTCTATATGTGGTCAGTGTACTCGCATTAACTCCTGTTCTGTATCGTATGATTTCGATGACAATATGGGAAGCGTATGTCACGGTATGTTGTTGGGGATTTGGACACTCCGGTCCTTTCCCCGCAGGGTCACTCTACTTTATCAATTTCTATTTCAGACGATCAAGATTAGGGTGATGTATCTGTGATGTCTTCCAACAGTGTGCCTCCGTTGTCACAATTAATGAAGGGCTAGCGGAAAAGTGCTCATGTAAATACGCCAATTGCCTAAGAGGACCCTAGTAGGTTCGACGGCCTTTGACGTCCGCTAGCTCGCCCGGTGTAGCGTCCATTCACCGAATGGTTCGGCAGCCGGGTTCGTCCGTTGCAGTCTAGAAGGAATTTTGGGGTGATGCGAGCACTATAAATTAACCTAATGCACACCCAGTGACGGCGGATCGGAGGGAGAACGCAGGAAGCCTTTTAGTCCGGTTCATAGCTCGCTCCGGTCCATCCGGACGGCAAGCGAGAGAGGCCCCTCTCTCGTTCAACAACATCTGGCCCCAGATGTTGTGGTACAAAATGTGTCGTAAGCGGAGCATACGTCCGTCGCTCGGGACGCTCCGTTGTATAGGCAGTCCGCTGAGACTGCTAAGGCTTCCTCTTCTCGTCAGCGCACACGACCGCACCTTGGCTGCGTGACCGCCGATATATTACCAGCTTCGCCGATCAAGGATTCTTCGGCGACCAGGACACACCATCCGGTAGCCAGGGACACGAGGCCTGCAGACTCCGGACGTTCGCATAGGAAGTGTGCGGGAGTCAACGTACACGGAGCTTCCGGCGGCAATGCATCGTAAGACCGCTACTGCACAGGCCTCGGGAACGGACGTGCTTTCCTTAATAGCACAGTTTATCGCAGCATCCCAGCATCAACTGAATCTGTCGCATATATTTTATCCGACGATGCTGGGTCGGGACGCTCCGCGGAAGCGGGTACGGACGTCCGAAAGTTTCATCCGGTCCGACGGGATACCGAAAGGGATTCGGAGGATTTCGAGCTTTCCCTTTCGGAACAACATATGCTGTTGTGTATGTCATCTGACTTGGTCTTCTACAGCTTCTTTCGTCGGACCAGAATGCTGCGATGCCGGATAAGAAACTGATAGCGTCGGTGGACTTAGAAATTTTTGGTTCGGTTCAGGGACATCGTCCCTCAGTTCCGACATAGTCCAATAATGTCACACAAACTTTCGAATTATTGAACGACGCTATATATATTATTATTTTATGCTTGCTAACCAAGCATTTCTGGTTTCTTGTTCGAAGAGTTATGGAGATGTCTTTCAAAAGTGTGCCTCTGTCGTCATAGTTAATGAAGAGTTAGCTGCAATAAGTGCTCATGGAATATGTCTATCGCCTACGGAGTGACATTCGCTAGCTCACCCGGTGTAGCGTACATTCATCGAATGGTTCGGCTGCCGGGTTCGTCCGTTGCGGTCTAGGAAGGAGATTTGGGTGATGCGAGCACTTTAATTACTTTAGTACTCACCCAGTGACGGCAGATTGAGGACAGATCGGAGGAAGCCTGTTAGTCCGGTTCCTGGCTTGTCCAGGTCCGTCCGGGCTGTGAGCGAGAGAGGTCCCTCTCTCGCCCAACAACATAGGGGACCGCATGTTGTGGTTCAGATATTTTACATTCGGAGCATATGTCCGTTGGTCGGGACGCTCCGTTATATTGACAGTCCGAGAGACTGTCTTTAATGCTTCCTCATCCTCACAGCAGGGCACACGACCGCACATTGGCTACGTGACCTCGAGTATCCGATCAGTTTCGGCATTCAGTGATTCCACGGCGAATAGGTCGCGCCATCCGGTAGCCAAGGGACACGAGGCCTATACACTCTGTTCGCTCGCATATTGGTAGTATGCACGGGGTAACGATCACGGAGCTTCCAGCGGCAATGCATCGTAAGACCGCTTCTCCTCAGGCCTCAGTGACGGACGTGCTATCCGAGTTAGCACAGTTGTTTCGCAGCATCCCAGCAATTGACAGTTTCTCCGTCGAATCAGGAATTATCCGACGGCGCTGGGTCGGTGCAGTCTGCGGTTGCATCAGGTACGGACAACCGAACGCTTTATAGGGTCCGACAGGATGGCGAAAGGGATTCGAAAGATTTCGAGTTTTCCCTTTAGTAGTATCGGAAGATGCCTTTCATATCTTCTGGCATTATCTTCCAGTGATTATTATTTCGGACTTCATTGCTGCGATCTTGGATAAGAGACTTATAGCGTCATTGGACTCGGATTTTTCGATCGGTTCAGGGACATTGTCCCTGACTTACCGACGCAGTCCAATATTGTCATTACAACATGTGTTTTATTTTTCGACGCTATATATATATATATATATACAAGCCTGCTACTAAGCATGATAGTTTAGTTTCTTGTCCGCGTTGCTCATTTCTGCCATTTTATCATTTATACAAATAGTTTATTTTGGCAAAGCAGGGCATACCGAGAGTTCATATGCGTCTAGACGGTGTGATTAAAGACTGCATATATTCTTTTTCGCCGTTTATGTCTTTTCCAATTTCAATGTTGGGAACGACATTATGTATAGTAGACTTAACTTAGACGCTTTATTATACGTAATCCGCCTTACTGAGGCGTTATCATTACGTCTTCAAGAAAAGATTTACGGGATATTATTCTCAATGTAATTTCTTTTGAGGGCAGTAGATTGTTCACGTATAACTCCGCCCTTCAGTGGCTGATTGGAGTTAGTTAGACGTGACGCAGCCCTAGCTACATCCACACGCGTGGATAGTAAGGTTAAGAACTCTCTCAGAGTCGCTTCGTTCTCGGAGGAGCTTCTCTTCGACGGCAACTTTTCGGCAATCCATGAATTGCTCGATTTACACGTTCTCTTGTCTATCTAGTGTTACAAGAGATTCAGACTGGGGCAAACATTCGGTGGTTGACTCAGAGAGTGCCGCCGCAGTTGCCGGACCCGAGTGTGGCTGTTATGACGGTTGCCAGTCAAACAGATTGGGATATAATACTGATCCCTACGGATTCGAAGTGCCAGGGTCTTTGGGTTCCGCAGTCTTTTAGCAATCAGTTTTCTTCCGCGGAATAATGTTTTTTAGGCTTGCTTTATGTCATTGCATGAACATTATTCAGAAACGCATGCCCAAATTCCTGTCCTTTAATTCGACAGTAGTGGCGTATCTCCGGAACCAGGGAGGCACTCTTTCGTTTCCGTTATTCAATTTAATGGAAAGAATCCGTCTGTTGGTTATAGTACACCAAGTTCAGTTTTGGTCCGTCATATTCCGGGTCGTCTGATTGTTTTATCGGACTCCCGTTCTCTTACGGGTCGCTTGTTGCTGTCAGAATGGACTCTCAACAAACAAGTATTCAATCAGATTTGCTATCTATGGGAGCGCCCAATGATGATTTATTTATGACACAGCTTGCTAATCAATTGCAGACGTATGTGTTGGCTTGTCCAGATCTCTGAGCTAATATTGTTAACGCTCTATTGATCTATAGGACGGAATGATAGGATACGCGTATCCTCCGGCGCTGTTGTTTTAGCAGGTATTGCTAAGATAGACAACCACAATACATTTCTGTTGATAGCATCTCTATCTTCACAGAGATCATGAGTAATTTACTCTCTTGTCTACTGTGGGTCTTAACGTGAAATCTTCCTCTATGTGAGGATCTTTTTCACTGGGTAAATCGTGTCATCTTTATCACAACCAGCAAGGTCGCAACCTTCATGTATTCCATTGTGTGGTCCGTATTGCATTGTAAGCACTGTACTGGACGAGCTTTGGATGCGATTTCTTACTATAGGAGATCCTCTTCTTCACTATTCTATGCGGCTAAAGTGGAGGCTCTTCCGTCGTGGTGTAGGGATCATTATGTTCATATTGTTGATCCCTCCATACTACTCATTGCTATTTTTTAGTATACTTGTTTCACAAGATCTACTGCAGCCTGTTATTATTTAGGTTATAGGTTTATGTTACCTCATACCTATGCACTCTACGATAGTTTACAATTGAGTCTTTTGTCTCTTTATCTAAGTCAGTTAGTAACTTTTTGATAAATAGACTTAGAATCTTTAGATTAAATTCCTATACGGATTTTAACTTCGGTTCTTATTTAGCTAAGTAATCATTTGAGCCTCTGGAAACAGTAGTTTTCAAATTCTGACCTTTTAGACAGTAATTCTGTTGGTTTCTCTTTTACTGTAGAGTCAGTGAGTTTCATGCACTATCGATGGATGATTTTCACTTTCATAGTTTCGGAGTCAATTCTTCCGTTACTATTTAGGTTGGATTGTTGCATAAGAGTTAGGCTCCTATTATCCGGAACCTATTATTTTAAGGTCCTTCCATCTTCGTATGGGCATAGGCCTTTACTCTTTCCGGGTACAGTTTATGTATTTATAAACAGATATCTGTTTATTACTATGGGCGTAAGCTTCTTCTGTCTTTGATGTCTAGTAGAAGGATGTTACGCTCCATTTTATTGTTAATGGATTCTATTAACTATCGGTACTGCTTATGGTATATCATTGACTTAGCAGTTGTGCTTAAGATTTCGGCTCATGAAGTAAGAGTTCTTCTACTTCTTGGGCTTACATTAATAGTGTCGCTATTATAGATTTTTGAAGGCCGCTCATTGCGCTCAGCCATCCACATTCATGAATTTTATCTCAGAAATATCGAGTCCATTTCTGGAGGCCTCTATTGTTAGGTCTATTATCTACTGCTCAGAATGTCATTCACTTAACAGTTGCTACTATAGCTAGGTAGGCTGTCTGTTTCGGCAGTGTCTCCGTTCGGCTGCCCTCTTCGCTCTGGGCTATTTGACCCAGGGCAAGAAAAAGGGGGGGGGGGGGGAGGGTGTTCCCTTGGGTCACCTGTTTTACTATGAAAACAAGGGGATACCTCCTCCGGAGTTAGTAATTCTGAGCTGTTATTGGGATGGTTGTTTAGTGAGAAGTTTAGGTTTTTAAAATTCATTCAAGTCTTAGTTTTTAAAGTATAGCTTTTGAATATTGCATATGTCAACGGACATGATTATGCAATCCTCAGACACTTTTAGGAGTATAAGAGTCTCTATTCTCTAGACTTACTTTATTTATTGGCTTACTTTAAAAATTATTAGTATAAGGATTATATTGGATATTAATAGAGTACATGGATGTATGAAGCTCAATTTTGGAAGGTGTTGTATCTTTCTAATTTATCATAAATAAGAAAGATACATGTAAGGCCTATTACTTCTTTTTCCCTACAGGGGATGACTCTATTTTATTTTATTGAGCGTATTCCATTTTGCTCTATATCCTTGGCCCTCCAGCCTTTTTACTATTCAGCTATGTCTGGGTCATTGGTACAGTATAAAAATGTTAAAAAATTTATAGTAATTTATATATTTTTTATACTTACCAATGACCCAGACGGGGATGGCCCTCCCAGGAGTTGGGAACTCTTGCCTCCCCGCTGAGTACATAGCGCTTACCAGGCACTGGTTATTAGAATGATTAATGGCGCCAATTTCGGAACGTCCTTGACACTGCGCATGCGCAGTAGGGGCGAAGTGTGGAGGGCCTTTCAGGACATGTTTTCTTTAGTTTTAGATGCAAATTTTGGGGATTGGGGGGCAAAATTTGTGTTTGGCCCTATATTTTAAGAGTTAGCACCAGCTATGTCTGGGTCATTGGTAAGTATAAAAAATATATAAATTACTATCAATTTTTTAACTTTCTGCTCGTTAGCGATAACTGGATTTGATTTTCTTATAATGTTTGCCTCTTTGCAGCCTCGTTAGCATGATAACTTGAACAAATATCAATGGATTTGATTTTCTTATAATGGCAAGCCTTATGCGTACAAGAAACTTGACCTCCTACATCAACAATGCATAATCCTTGTTTATTAGCTCACCTAAGTGATCACTCACCATCCATCATCCGTTTGCACCTTTCAGTTAAATTTGAAGCGATTGTTTTTGCTGACATCACATTTTGTTCAAACCAACTTGCCCAGCCCCATAGGGAGAGGGTGGGGAAAATGGTCCCATATTTTTTAAAAATCTTCTTCTCATGGACCAGTGGGTACAATGACTTGATATTTGGTACTGAGCTTCCCTTGAAGGTGTAGAATCAAATTTGTTCAAACGAAGTTCATGGAGCAATATTTGCCTTTGTGGGGCAGGATCTTTAGCCCTGCCCAAAATTTCTCTTTTCTGAACCAAGGAGCTAATTTGAATTTGGTATGTGGCATTATTGAGTCATAAGTGCTTGATTCCTGCAAAAAAAAAATGAAAATTTCCTTTATCCCTGAGGGAGCCCCAGGGGCTAAAAATAGAAATATTTCCAAACACCTAGATTTCTCAAACAGAACAGAGATCTGTTATCTGGTATGAAGCATCCTTAGGACCAGCAGAATAGAATGGTAAAAAAAAATTGCCATCAGTTATGTAATAGTGTACTGTAGAGGGAATTAGAAAAAATGCAGAGTCAGCATATTTGCAAAAATTTTAAAAATTTTCTTCAGAATCTTGATGTTTGATATGCAGCATCCAAAGAGGGGTCAGATACCAGTTTGTTAAAATTAAGCCCCTCAATTTACCTTTATTGATCCATATGGAGGTCAGATCTAAATTTGTTCAAACCAAATCCCTGTGTTCATATTTGGGCTCCTTATTGAAACCCGAATTTTAACTTAGTCCAGTATGAGAAATAACTCTTTTTCTACAGGACCACTGGTTAGAATCTTTGGATATATTGTATACAGAATCCTTGAAGGGATCAGTTTCAAGTTTGGTGAAATCACGCCGATCAGTTAATAATTGGGCTCTCTATGTAAGCCCAAATTTTAACTTAGTGCATTATGGGGAATAATCATTAAAAAATCTTCTTTAGATCCCCCAGTCAGAATCTTCTGATTTTGATTTTTAGCTCAACTTGACAAAGTCAAGCTGAGCCATTGCCATCACTTCTCGTCCGTCGGCGTACGTACGTACGTTAGTACGTTAGTATGTTAGTAAGTTAGTACGTTAGTACGTACGTCCACAATTTCCTTTGGCACACCTCACAGGTCGCATTTATGATCAGATTACTTTGAAACTTCTTATGCTTGTTTGGGGTGACCTCTAGATGGGAGCTATCGATATTTTTATACTGTACCAATGACCCAGACTTAGCTGGTGCTAACTCCAACAAAACCAGGGCCAAACACAAATTTTGCCCCCCAATCCCCAAAATTTGCATCCAAAACAAAAAGAAATCATGTCCTAAAGGACCTCCATAGTACGCCTCTACTGCGCATGCGCAGTGACGCAGTCATCCCAAAATTGGCACCAATTATCATTCTCTGTTTGGCCCTTCATCAGTCAACATCTCACTGATCTTTGTGCTTGTAAATCTCAGTTTAAAGGATGCCAGACACGTAATTTTTGGAGAAAATGTGATTCTAAGGAGGATAGAAGGAGGAGAGGAAAAAGAAGTGGCAAAAAATAATCAGGGCTGTACTTAAAATTTTTTGATGAAATTATGTTAAGTTGCCTATTTTCGAGGCATGGGCCTCTTGTTGTCATTCTTGCCAATTGTTGCACTGCTTATTCAGTGTTTCCTCTCCCCTAGCCTTCTAAAGTCCCCCCTGGCAATTCTCCCATGCTTTTGGCATATTTTTGAGAAGTTTCATTTCTAAAATTTCCTGGGAGAGTTGCTTGGTTACAGAATGTTTTCTGTTATTTTCCCCATAGTTACGTTTTCACCCATGGATGTATAACGTTTGTGTTCTGCATCTTCCATCTGATGTTCTACAGATTCTCCCCTGGGAGTCTCTGTTTTGCATCAGATAGAGTGTAATTGATGACTGATTCCGGGCCAGTTTTTTCAGTGCCTGGAGTCATGTTTTCTAGTGTGTTTACACTGTTTGTTTTCATTGGTAACAGCCTTTTTTAAGGGGGGCTGTTTGCCTTTGTGGTAGTTTATCTCATTATAAGATACATTTATATTATCCGAAAGGGTCTCATTAATTATTTTATATAAATTTAAAATTTTTGACCACACTTTGCCATCGGATCCATCGGGGCTCAATGTTACTTTTCAGCAACTTGGGCTTCTCTGAAAAAATATTTTTTCAAAATTATTTTGTTTTGCAATTGTTTTTTCATTTATTAATGGATCATGTTATTATGTATCTTTGTGTCAGGGGTTTTTGCGAGTAACTAGGACTTATTGTTGTTCTTTCACAATGAAGGGACATTGTTCAAATTGTAATAGGAAGAAATCTTCCTCTGACTTTCATGATCATTGTATTAATTGTAGTCAGTGTTCTCGCATTAATCCCTGTCCTATATGTGAACATTGGGATGAGAAACATTGGAAACGTGTGTCACGATATGTTGTTTCTGGAGAAAGAGCGATGCCGGCTCTTTCTCCACAAGGTCACTCTACTCTCTCAGTTTCTATTTCAGAGGAACCAGAACAGGGTGATGTTTCCATGTTATCTTCTTCAAGTGTGCGTCCGTCGTCACAAATGAATTCAGAGCTAGCGGCAAAAGTGCTCATGGAGATTAGACAAATGTCGTCCGCTAGCTCGCCCGGTGTAGCGTCCATTCACCGAATGGTTCGGCAGCCGGGTTCGTCCGATGCGGTCCAAGAGGAAATTTTGGGTGATGCGAGCACTATAAACATAATAGATGCACACCCAGTGACGGCGGATAGTAAACGAGAACGGAGGAAGCCTTTTAGTCCGGTTCCTAGCTCGTCCAGGTCCAGCCGGGCCGCGAGCGAGAGAGGTCCCTCTCTCGTACAACAACATCTGGGACCAGATGTTGTGGTACAAAATGTATCTTTAGCGGAGCATACGTCCGTCGCTCGGGACGCTCCGTTGTATAAGCAGTCCGCAGAGACTGTTAAGGCTTCCTCTTCTCGTCAGCGCACACGACCGCACCTTGGCTGCGTGACCTCCGATATTTTACCAGCTTCGCCGATGAAGGATTCTTCGGCGACCAGGTCACACCATCCGGCAGCCAGGGATTCGAGACCGATGGACTCCGGACGTTCGCATAGGAAAAGTATGCGGGAGCCATCTGATGCGGAGCTGCCCTCGGCGAAGCAGCGAAAGACTGCGCCTCCGCAGGTCTCGACGTCGGACATTCTTGTGCAGATAGCACAGCTTATCGCAGCATCCCAGCAGCCGACAGAAACGGTGTCGGATCGAGAATTATCCGACGGCGCTGGGTCGGTACGCTCCGCCGAAGCATCGGGGCGGACGACCGGGAACATCGGGAGGTCCGACCGGATGGTGAAAGGGATACGGATGAATTGGAGCTATCCCTTTCGGAACAACATAAAGCTGCTGTGGACTTCATCCGGCACTTTCTCCCTCAAGTTGTTCCGTCGGGCCAAACTGCTGCGCTTCCGGACAAGAGAATTATAGCGTCATTGGATTCTGAATTTTTTGAGCGGTTCAGGGACATCGCTCCCGAGTTTCCGTCGCAGTCCAATAATGTTGCAAGGACATTTGAATTATTGAACGACGCTATATTTAAACTTGCTTCCAGGACGGGGAAAGCAGGTTTCTTGTCCGCTAATACTCTTAACCTGCCTTTCATTAATGCAAGGAATAAATTCGATACGGCAGGACAGGGTATACCGAGAGTTCCTCTGCGTATGGACGACGAGGCGGAAGACTTAGAGCTATCATTACCGTCGTCAGCTTCTATTCCAACCGCGGTGTTGGAAACTGCTATTGCGTCTAACAGAGCCAATTTAGATGCCTTATCTTACGCAGATCACCTTACTAAGGCGTTATCACTGCGCCTTCAAGGGGAAGAGTTTCAGGATATACAATCCTCTTTAAGACTTCTTTCAAGGGCAGTAGCTTATTCCACGTGTAACTCCGCCCTTTCAGTGGCAAATCTGGAGTTGGTTAGACGTGACGCAGCCCTAGCTACATCCACACTAGTGGATTCTAAGGTGAAGAACTCTCTTAGAGTCGCTTCGGTCTCAGGAGAACTTCTCTTTGACGGCAAGCTTTCCGCTATTTATGATAAAATTAAAAAGAAAGCTAATGATTCTCTGTTGTTCAGATCGGCTCCTAAAAAGTCGGATACAGCAGACACGAATAAGACAGGCACTTCTGGGTCTAATGCGCCCAAGAGAGGTTCCTATAGAGGTTCCGGTGCGTCCTCTTGGTCTTATTCGAGAGACCGTCAGGATAGCGACTCTCGTTCGGGACGTCCTTCAGGCCGGGACAATCGGTCGGACGCCCCAAGGTCGACGAGGCGAGGTGCGGGTCGTGGAAGACGTGGTTTCTCCTACCGCAGGCCTCGCAGGTCCAGGAGGTGATGGCTTAAACCTCTATCGCGTTCCGGTTGGCGGAAGGTTGTCGAGTTTTTCACAAGAGTGGGCGTCGATTACGGACGACCCTTGGGTGAGAGGAGTGACTTCGGAAGGTCTAAAGATATCCTTCAAACGAAAGCCTCCATTAACTCGAAGTCCAAAGTGGACTCATCTTCCGTCAAATCCGCAGAAAAGAGACGCTCTGTTATCAGAGGTGCAGTCTCTTTTAATGAAGAACGCGGTAGAGGTCGTAGAAAACCAGGAATCTCTGGGATTCTACAGCCATCTGTTTCTGGTTCCGAAACCAGACGGCTCGTTCCGTCCAGTCATAGATTTGAGCTGGATAAACAAGCTGATCGTCGCTCCGAAGTTTTATATGGAGACGATTCGATCGGTCAGAGCGAGTATTCGGGTGAACGATTATGCAACGAGCATAGATCTCAAAGATGCGTACTTTCACGTCATGGTACATCCGACATTCCGAAAGTATCTACGCTTCGCAGTCCTAGGAGTGGTGTATCAGTTCCGGGCCATGTGCTTCGGATTGAATCTAGCACCCTGGGCTTTCACTCGGGTAATGAACTCGGTAATGATCTACTTCCGAGCTCATTCGTCTGCGGTAACGTCGGCCTACCTGGACGACATTCTTCAGAGGTACGGCAACGAGTTAACGCTTCAGAATGATGTTCAGAATCTTCTTCTATTGCTCCGACGTCTCGGTTTTATAGTAAACGAGGAGAAGTCGGATCTGGTGCCGTCCAAGTCATTCACTCATCTGGGAATGAGCTTCGAGACGCACAACAATCTCGTTAGTCTGCCGTTAACCAGAGCGAAATTAGTCAGTTGTTACGCTCGCTATTGTCTGCACGCAGACAAAGTCACAGCGAGAGAATTTATGAGACTGATAGGTCTGTGCGGAGCCGCCGCGGATCTCATTCCGATGGGGCGGCTACGCACACGTCCTCTTCAAATTTTCCTGACTCAGAATTGGAGTGTGAAAATTCATTCGCTCGATGTAGACGTTCTCTTGTCAGATCAAGTGAAACAAGAGATTCAGACTTGGGCAAACATTCAGTGGTTAACTCAAGGAGTTCCGCTGCAGTTGCCGGATCCGAGTTTTACCGTTATGACGGATGCCAGTCAAACAGGTTGGGGTGCATCATTAATCCCAACGGATTCGAGATGCCAGGGTCTTTGGGATCCGCAATTCCTGTGCAAGCACATAAACATCAAGGAAATGATGTCAATTTGGCTTGCGTTACGTCACTGGATGGACATTATTCACGATGCTCATGTCCAAATCCTATCCGACAATACGACAGTAGTGGCGTATATACGGAATCAGGGAGGCACTCATTCAGTTCCGTTGTTCAATCTAACGGAAAGAATCCTTCTGTTTGCGTTAGAACATCACGTTCTTCTTTTGGTCCGTCACATACCGGGTCGTCTGAATGTGCTAGCAGACTCCCTTTCACGAAAGGGTCGCTTGTTGCCGTCGGAGTGGACTCTCAACAAACAAGTATTCAATCAGATTTGCTACCAATGGGAACGGCCAATGATAGACTTATTTGCGACACATCTCAACAATCAGTTGCAGACGTATGTGTCTCCGTGTCCGGATCCAAGAGCATTTGCAATAGACGCTCTGTCGATCCTTTGGGACGGAATGATAGGATATGCGTATCCTCCAGCGCCGTTAATTCAACAAGTATTGCTAAAGATAAAACAATCTCAATGCAAGATTCTGTTGGTAGCATCTCTGTCGCCACAGAGACCGTGGATAAATCTACTCAGGTGTCTGTTGTGGGACCTACCGCGGAAGCTTCCTCCACGAGAGGATCTTCTTTCGCAGGGGAAATCGCGCCAACTCCATCACAACCCGCAAGGTCTCAACCTTCACGTTTTTCCGTTGTGCGGTCCTTCTTGCATGGCAAGCACTTTACAGGACGAGCAGTGGACGCGATTTCTAACTATAGGAGGACCTCCTCTTCGCTAAACTATGCGGCTAAGTGGAAGGTTTTTCGTCGTTGGTGTAGGGATCATCCTGTAGATATATTTGATCCCTCTATACCAGACATTGCAAACTTTCTAGTATACTTGTTTGACGAAATCAAACTGCAGCCTGTTACTATAAAGGGTTATAGATCTATGTTATCTGATACCTATGCACATCATGATAGTTTACAAATTGGATCTAATGTCTCTTTATCGAAGTTGGTTAGAAACTTTTCGATAAATAGACCCAGAACTCTTAGATTAATTCCTAAGTGGAATTTAGCTTGGGTTCTCCTTAAATTGAAGGAAAAGCCATTTGAACCTCTTGGGACAGTAGATTTCAAATTCTTATCTTATAAGACAGCTTTTCTCTTAGCTTTCTCTTCTGCCAGAAGAGTCAGTGAGCTTCATGCACTATCGGTGGATGATTCTCATTATCGTAGTGTTGGGAACACTATCACCTTCACTACTAATGTGGGTTTTTTAGCTAAGAATCAGGCTCCTAATAAATATCCGGAACCTATTGTTATTAAGGCTCTTCCGTCTTCAGACGGGCGTAGGCCTTTACTCTGTCCTGTTAGAGCACTACGTATCTATAAACAGAGATCTCAGTTTATCAGAAAGGGACGGAAACGTTTCTTTCTGTCTTTGATGCCTAATAGAAAGGACATTTCAGTCCATTCTATTGCTAGATGGATTCAGTTAACTATCCGTACTGCTTATGAAGATTTATCTTCTTCTCAGCAGTCTGTGCTTAAGATTTCTGCTCATGAAGTAAGAGCTCTTTCTACTTCCTGGGCTTATGCTAATAGTGTTGCTATTACAGATTTAATGAAGGCTGCTTATTGGTCTCAGCCATCCACATTTACGAATTTTTATCTCAGAAATATTGAGTCCATTTCTGGAGACCTGCATTGTTTAGGTCCGTTATCTGTTGCTCAGAATGTCGTCCACTAAACAGTTGCAACTATAGTTATGCAGGCTTTCTGTTCCGGCAGTGACTCCGTCCGGCTGCCCTCTTCGCTCTGGGCTATTTGACCCAGGGCAAGGGGTTAGGTCACCTGCTTTATAGTGAAAAGCAAGGGAATGCCTCCTCCAAGTCAGTATTTCTGAGTCGCTTCCGGGATGGTTTTAAAGTGTAATATTAATGTTTAATTTCATTCATGTCTTATTTTTAAAGTGTAGCTCGGTGTGAAGCATTTGTATATGTCAAGTGTCAAACGGGCTTTAATATACAATACTCGGACACTTTTAAATGATTATAAAGAGTCTCAATTCTCTGGACTACTTTATTTATTGGCTTGCTTTAAAAATAATTAGTATAAGGGTTATACTGGATGTTAATAGAGAACATGAATGTTATTGTGCTCAATTATTAAGGGTAGTGTATCTTTCTAATTTAATATTAAATAAGAAAGATACATGTAAAGCCTAATACTCCTTTTCTCCTTAAGGGGTTACCTCTTTACTATATAGTTGAGCTTATTGGATTTTCCTCTATGTCCTAGGCCCTCCAGCCTGTTTACTATTCAGCTAAGTCTGGGTCATTGGTACAGTATAAAAATGTTAAAAAATTTATAGTAATTTATATATTTTTTATACTTACCAATGACCCAGACGGGGATGGCCCTCCCTGGAGTTGGGAACTCTTGCCTCCCCGCTGAGTACATAGCGCTGACCAGGCACTGCCAGTAAGAATGATAATTGGCGCCAATTTCGGGACGACTGCGTCACTGCGCATGTGCAGTAGAGGCGTACTATGGAGGTCCTTTAGGACATGATTTCTTTTTGTTTTGGATGCAAATTTTGGGGATTGGGGGGCAAAATTTGTGTTTGGCCCTGGTTTTGTTGGAGTTAGCACCAGCTAAGTCTGGGTCATTGGTAAGTATAAAAAATATATAAATTACTATAAATTTTTTAACTTTCTTCAATTTCCGTCAAAAAATGTTGCCGCGGCCAACGTTCTTAGAACTTAGTTTAGTCAGAAGACTCAATATTTCCCTTTGGCACACCCTACAGGGTACATTTATGACCGGATTGCTTTGAAACCTGGCCTGCTTGTTTGGGGTGACCTCTAGATGCGAGCTATCGATTTTCTTCCATTTCTGTCAAAAAATGTTGCCGCGGCCAACGTTCTTAGAACTTAGTTTAGTCAAACCTCAATATTTCCCTTTGGCACACCCTACAGGGCCCATTTATGATTTGATTGCTTTGAAACCTGGTATGCTTGTTTGGGGAGACCTTTAGATGGGAGCTATCGATTTTCTTGAATTTCTGTCAAAAAATGTTGCTGTGGCCAACGTTCTTAGAACTTAGTTTAGTCAGAAGACTCAATATTTCCCTTTGGCACACCCTACAGGGTACATTTATGATCGGATTGCTTTGAAACCAGGCATGCTTGTTTGGGGTGACATCTAGATGGGAGCTATTGATTTTCTTCAATTTCCGTCCAAAAATGTTGCCGCAGCCAACGTTTTTAGAACTCAGTTTAGTCAGACCACAATATTTCCCTTTGACACACCCTACAGGGCAAATTTATGATTTGATTGCTTTGAAACCTGGTATGCTTGTTTGGGGAGACCTCTAGATGGGAGCTATCGATTTTCTTCAATTTCCATCAAAAAATGTTGCCGCGGCCAACGTTCTTAGAACTTGGTTTAGTCAGAAGACTCGATATTTCCCTTTGGCATACCCTACAGGGCACATTTATGATCAGATTGCTTTGAAACCTTTCATGCTTGTTTGGGGTGACCTCTAGATGGGAGCTATCGATTTTCTTCAATTTCCATCCAAAAATGTTGCCACGGCCAACGTTCTTAGAATTTAGTCTAGTCAGACCACAATATTTCCCTTTTGTACACCCTACAGGGCACATTTATGATCGGATTGCTTTGAAACCTGGCATGCTTGTTTGGGGAGGCCTCTAGATGGGAGCTATCGATTTTCTTCGGTTTCTGTCAAAAAATGTTGCCACTGGCAAAAAAACTGACATTGGTCCCAATGATCTTCAATTTTGCCATTTCATTTATAACTTACCAAGTTCAAGTTTGTCAAGTTGAGCTACAGTGTCATTGATACTTTCATTGGTATACAGCATCCTTAGGGAGGTCAGATCTAAGTTTGTTCAAACCAAGTCTCTGTGTTAATATTTGGGCTCCTTGTTGGACACCGATTTTCACTACAATATGAGGAAAAATATTTAAAACACTTTTTGTCCAGTACCCCTGGTCAGAATCTTTTAATATATGGTATACAGAATCCTTACAGGGGAGGGGATTAGATTAACATTTGACCAAATCAATTCCATTGATGTATAATTGGGCTCTCTGTGGGAGCCTGCATTTCAGCTTAGTGCAATTTGTGAAATAATCTTTAAAAATCTTTGTCTTCAGATCCACCAGTCAGACTCTTTTGATGTTTGGGATACAGCACCCTTAAGGGGGTCAAATTAAAGTTTGTTCAAATCAAGTCCCCTGATTAGTATTTAGGCTCCGTATTGGAGCCCAAATTTTAACTTACTTCAATATGAGGAATAATCTTTGAAAATCTGCTTCTTCACATCCAATGGTCAGAATCCTGATGGTGGATTGAGAGGGGGTGTGGGGGGGGGGGGGGGGGGGGCATTGTCAGTTCAAGTTTGTTCAAGTTAAGTCCCCAGGTTCATATTTGGACTCCCTGTTTTCCATTACTTGAAATCTGGGCAATATTTGTGTGGTAGCATCTCAATACCAGAAAAAAATCATCTCACTGGACAACAGAGTTTTGAATAGTTACATGACTTCATTCCTCTGTGGTGTTTACTAGCCATAGATACTAATTAAATCCTTCTATAAACAATATTGGCAGGTGAGTGCCTCAGGCCCTGTGGGCCGCTTTTATATATGTTACTATTCCAATCTGATAAGCACCTGACAGTCATTACGAAATTTGAGTATATGTTTTTAATTCACAGGACTACAAGAGACAGTTTGAGTCAACTCTAAATCTGATAGAAGAGAGACGTGAAAAATTATTACAGGATGAGAAGAGATGGACTGAAAACTGGGATGTTTCAGTAGAGAAAGTGAAGAAGTTGTATAACTGATGTATTGTTTGGAGTGACTGTCTGTGTTTCTTTTTACCCAAAGACTGATTACAAACTGAAAATATTCAGTACCGATTCAGACATTAAATAAATTTTCACAAAATCAAAATTCACCCTGTTTTGAAAGTCGAATGGAGAATAAGACCTAAAAACCTCAAATCATTCCTTTGTTGAATCCCCATATTTAAACCTCATCTTACACAAAACACAGGGAACAGTACCATTGGGTGAATGTTTTTACTTTAGTTTGCATTCATAAAGGTTTATAGTAAAGTGTTATTAGTGTCCTATAGACACAATATTCTAGACCGCTCTATTGGTGAGATTGAATGGTGGGTGAATTGGGGAATGGGTATCTATGACAATGGGGTGTAGAGGCATAGCCACCCTTGGAGTTATTCTAGTTCTGAAAAGGATATTAATATTGCATTGTATTATATGACTTATCACCTCAATGCCACAGTAGTTCACCCAACAATTCTTGCTTTCCAGAAAATGAGAACCTCGACTTTCCAACCTGTATTATGCCTGTCTCAAGTGAGCCTGTCTTAATTTCGCTGACGTTCAGAGATTTTCGAAGCTACCATTTTACAAATGCTAAATAAAAACTTGGTTGCCTTGGTGAACACCAGGCAAGCATCCATCCTTTCATTTTTGTTTAGATTTTCAGGTGGCATTTTCGATTTTTAAACATCTGCAGGCCTTCAGATTACCTCAGTTCCACACCATTGACAGGTGTGCACAAAGTACAGAAGGTGTAAAACATCAAGAAAATATATAAATTCTCTATGCCTCTTCTACATTTGAGAATAACTTCCAACTTCCATCATAATATGTCCATAGAACACAAAGAAAGGCATGGCAATAAAACATAACAGGGTAAGGCTGTTATTTCTGGTTTTAATGTGCCCCAATTAGGGCAAAATGGTGTGCCCAAAATAAATGAATTTAAAGACCTGATCTGCTGTCAAAACGAATTATTACAAAAGTCAGTTAACCCTTTACCAAACACAAAGGCAGATGACACCGGCATACAAAACCCTTGAATAGCTACAGTTTTTCATTTTCTGCATCAAAAACATAGTTTATGACCCCTCATTGGAACGAGCTCAATGACCTTGTTCCAATGAGGGGTCATAATCTATGTTTTTGAGACAAAAAATGAAAAAAATAATAAAAATTGAACTGTGAATTTCGTGAATAGTGCTGGCCGGTTTTTCCTGTTACCTTGGGTAAAGAGTTAATCTGGGTTGTCATATCCCTCTCTCATTGATGACATCAGATCAGCCAGATCAAACATGATGCCAATAGCATCTTGTCTGATATGGCCTTGTTAACTTGGTGAATCTGCTGACCCAGATCAACTCACTGTTGTAATAATCTGTACATTTTCTCCAAAACCATATGTTATAGCCCCTCAGCGGAATGAACTCATGGCTGTTAAGATGTTATGAGGAAATCATATTTTAATGGCGACTGTTGCATATAGTATCATTGAAGTTTTCTTGTTAAGTAAGATGTTAACCCTTTGAACCCGTAAGGCCAATTTTTCGTTCTAAGGCATAATTTCGTCCCATTTTTTGTCTTATTATGAGAGGTCTATACCCAGGGCATTGATGATAAAATAATAACTGCAGTCTGCAGCCAGATGGCTGCAGACTGCAGTTATTATTTTATCCTCTCTGAAAATTGATATTGGATTGACCCATTTCACTTTAAGTGTACACAAAGGCGATTCCATTCCAGGAAACAAGGGTTCAAAGGGTTAAAGAGGTTAACAGTTTGAAATTTTCATTTTATTTCACAATGCTAATAAAAGTTTAGAATATTTTTGTCTTTACTGATGGAAGTATGTTTCATGACATTATGGTGGAAGGAGCTCTCTTGAGACATTTCCAACAGTATATTTGATAACGGATTATCATCATCTTACTAAAGAAACTCCAAACCTGTCAGAGTTGTACTATTGTTCTGAATTCTCAAAATGGTCTTTGTACTGAAACAGTTAATCCTGAAAATGTTTTATAGCTTTGCTTTTTCTCCTTGTTGTGATGAATGGTCAAACTTCATGAGCTGATGGGCTACAAAATATTGATACTAAATAAAGTGATTTGCAAAGTGCTATTACATCTGTTTTAGAAAGAAGAAATAAAATGTCATGTTAGTAACAGATGTTGGAATTTTCATCAGTAAATTGTGTTGTGTAAAATGTTTAACTTGCGCTTGACAAAGCTTGCAACTATCTGTCCAGAACACCATTCAAGTGTACATTGTTCTTCCAAAACATATCTCCTAATAACCCTTTACCTAACAAAGTGGCCAAAAACGGCTAGAAAATTTACCAATATAAGCCTACTGCAGCCTACAATATCTCAGAAGTTTCTCAATAAAACCATACAAACATGGAATTCATTAGAACCAGCTCGTCGAGCTGGTTCCAATGATATTGCTATTTATATGGTTTTATTGAAGAATTGGGAAATTTGTTTTCGAAAAGTGTGTAATTTAATTTATTTTTTTAAAAACTCTGTGTTAGGTAAAGGGTTAACCCTCTTCACACTGTCAAAATACAGATATTTCAACAGCATTTTATCCTCATTATTCAACTAGGAATTTAACCGATTCAGTCTTGTTTTATCTTATTTCAATGAGCTCTTTCGAACAAGACTGAATTGATTAAATTCCTATTTGCATGATGGGAAAAATTTGCAGATTTAAATTTTGTTATTTCGACATTTGTGTGCAGGGTGCTGATGACATCTGACTGGAATGCACACAGTAAGGTAATTCCATTCAGGTTGTAGAAGCTTTGTTTTGTACCAAAACAAAATACAATTTAAGTGAAATTAGTTGTTTTGGTACCATTGAACAGATTTTATTAAATGAAAAATTTTATTTGATTAGACAAAAAAAGCTGAATTTGTCATTATGTATTCCAGCAGACACATTATGCATTATTGTAATTAGGTTAGTAGAACTGAATAACTTGTGTCACAAACTTTTCTTCTCCTCCTAATGAATGGAGTGCACCTTACCTTGCTTTCTTTCTTTTTAGTTTTACTATTTTGCTGTGGTTGTTTTTGAGTATCAATGTTTGAAACACTGCAGATAGATAAAAATTGTGACAAACTTGCCTCTTCTCTTCGTGGTTTTAGAGAGGCTTGATGCTTGATTTGATTGTGCCAAATGAATTAACTGTCCAGTTGTGATGTTAAAAGACAGAAACTTGTGCCATGTTACTGAATATCCCCCCCTCAACCCCCCCCCCCCCCCCCCCCATCCCGAACACTGATGTTAAAATTAAATTCACAGTTGCTTTATGGGAAAAACTTGCATCTTGAAATTTGAATATTACAATGTCAGTGTGCAGAGGCGTAACCCTTTGGATCCTGATGGTATCATCTATGTCATTTCAGTGACAGCAATTAGAGTAGAGTCCATATTCATGACTTAGGGGTAGACAAATTAATATTTACAATGTGCAGTCTTCAACACATTCACTTAGAGGTCACCCTACTAATGAAATTATGATGTTACCTGGGATGGAAAATCGGTCTCTCGGGTTCAGAGGCTTAAGACTATTACCCACTATTTCACACCAGATGAGATATTAGCAATACAATGAAGCTATACTTAATGATGTATCTTCTCAGTTGGCAAATTTGATACAGTGTAATGTATATGTAGTCTTACAGAGTACACTGGAATGTGGTGGGAACAGTCTATTGAAATCTTGCAAGAGCAGATATGCATGCCATAAATTTGCTGTGGATTGATTTAACTGATAGAGTGCTGGGAGCCCATATTTGGGCGTTACAAAATGCCACAGATTGTGACAAAACTATGTACACATTGTTAGAGAAGATTTTATGCTGACCTTGACAAGAATCAGATTTTGTTGATATTACATTGCTCAGTTAAATTTGAGTGGATAGTGCCTATTGGCACTATCCAATCAAATTTAACAGAGCAATATATGAAGAAAATAAATCTGTGGCCAATAAAAATTTAGCACTCTACAAGTTAAGCACTACCGAGTTATTGCCCTTGAATTCTGTAACAGTGTGAGAAATCTTGTGGGGTCAACTACTTTTACATCTTTTAACTGGTAGAGTGCTGGAAGCCCTATTTTGGGCTTTACTAAAAGTGACAGGCAATAACTGTCTGTAGCTACATTCTGCCTGAGGAAGCCTTTATTGTCCCTGATATGAATCAGATTTTTTATACAATACCTTGCTCTCTGACATTTAATTGGATAGTGCCTATAAGGCACTATCCAATTAAATGTAATAGAGCAGGATATGATGAGCTTTGATTTGTTGTCAGAAAAAACTCCGCACTTTACCAGTTAACTGAGTGCTGAATTATTCTCGCTCTTCAAAATTTGTTTACATGTCTTTACCTTGTTACAATTTATAGGAGAGTGCTATAGGCACTCTCCTATAAATTGTAACAAAGCAAGTCCATACAGAGTAAACAGCTTCACATCAAAGATAATATGAAACACATCCATGCAATATGAAGCCTTTAAGTTCTGTTACCTGACCAAAAATAAAGCTCAAATGTGGGCTTCCAGCACTCCACCAGTTAACCCTTATTTATACTTACACTTGCTCATTTTGGTTGTAATATGTACTTACAAACTGTTGTACTAGTGTAAACTTGTTGCTTGAATTGCATTTTTTTATCCACAGAAATAATACCTGCACCTGGGAGTGTGGTAGCTCAATAGTTATGGCATTGGTCTTCAGACCGAAAGATCCACAGTGCAGTCCCTTCCAGGGGCAAGTGCATTGTGTCCTTGGGCAAGGCACTTAATCCTGATTGCCCATATAAAGGCACGGTGGTGCTGTGTACTAAAGTTTACTGCATGTCGATGGTACCCTTGTGCAGAGTTAGTTTGTTGGGAGTCTGATGGTTGCTTGCTGTTGCTCGACTGTTCTCTCCAGGTACTCTGACTTCCTGTCCAACATGAGGTGAACCTAGCTGTCAAAAGTGTTGTTAAATCCCAAGAAAAAAAACAAAACAAAACTGGATTATGCATATTATACATGTGTGAAGGTCAAAGGTTATTAAATTAACCCTTTACCTAACAAATCAATCTCATCCGCCCAAGTAATTTACAATATTTTCCCAAAAATTTCTACACACCTATACCATGTGACCCTTCATTGGAACAAACTCATCACATATGGTTTTGTTGAAATTTTTTGAAAAATTAAAAAAAAATATAATTAAAATAACAGATTTTGATATCGTGTCCATTGGGTAAAGGGTTTAAAAGTTTAGACAAAGGTCCTGGAAATGTCTTGGAAAGTGCTTGAAAATTCCCTGGACCAGTCCTTGAAAATCCTAGATTTTTCTTCTCTCAAGAGAGGATGAACCCTGACTTACAACACAGCATGCAGTGTGTAGCAGCTTTTAGGATTTGAAAAAATTATTAAATTAAGAATACCACACTGTGTATTGGAGGTGTTATCCCAACAAGCCAAATTAGTAAAACATCCCAAGACGATCCCAACAAGACGAATCTGAATAGGACAAAAAAAAAAAAAAATTTCTCATCAAATATGGCGAAAATTTACTTTAAAAAGAACATGTACATTACAATGTATGCTATTTGCAGTATTTTAGGGTTTTATTTTATGTACGTGTTTGGGAGTTTTGTTGATAAAAAAGATACAAAAAAACTGTAGCAAATAGCATCTTGTAACAAAGCATGGCACCTCTGTTAACTGGTTGCATGCTAAGCAAGCCAGAAAATAAGCAAACTGTCATCCTCAAAATGAGGTCCCCAGAGGGTGAATTTAGTGATGCTACCCTGCATAGCAGGGTAGCATCACTAAATTTACCCTCTGTGAAGCTCAATCTGAGTCAGGGTCTCAAAACTGAACAGAAAGAGGTACCCAGAGGATAAATTGGCCCTCTGTATGGGACAGCATCATAATCTGGGGACCTCATTCTGCAAATGTCAGACTGCTTATTTTCAGGCCTGATGCTAAGGTTTTTTTGATTGTCAAAATTTTGTTCTTATATTATTGCCTTGTTACAATTAATGGGAGAGTGCCTATAGACACTCTCCCATTAATTGTATCAGGGCAAATCTACTCATACTTAATAATATCACATCAAAAATTAATTGGAAGTGCATCCACAGAATATGAACCAACACTTCAGGATAAAGCCCCAAAATGGGCTTCCAACATGCAACCAGTCAATTGAAGTCTCTTTGTCCAAAAATAAGCCATGTTTGCTGTTTACGTTGGAAAACTTAAAAAAATGAGTTATAAAGTCATTTTAATTTTAAATTCATCTTGTTGGGATTCGTCTTGTTGGGATGACCATTTTCGACATTCTTCTTGTTGGGATTCATCTTGTTGGGAATAAACCGTATTGGAGACAGAAAATTCAGATGATCAGCATTTGTAAATATTGAATTATCAGCATTTTGGAAAAGTAAGATTTACATTATCAGCATTTTTTTTATAAAGATATAAACTTTACAACCAGTCTTGAATGAAGTGATATGATCTAACTGTGATACATGTGAATTTATTTATTTTAATAAAATAAGAATTATATAGGAGAATAAATTATTGCAATATAGTGAAGGTGTTGTTTTTTATTGTAAAGAAATCATATATTTTGCTTTAGTGCTTGAAATTTAGAGATGAATTTTGCAGCTCCAGTATATGTTTATTGTTTCAAATTGAACAGATGAAGAGAGGTTGTTGAGTGTTTTGGCATGGAAACTGGTGATTATCCAGGATTTGATCCAAGTAGATTGGGAAAGGGCCTTTTTCTTGGTTGTGGGAAAATTATTCAATTGGTCATCTAAACATAAATCCACCTGAAAGCATTTTTCCAGAGAGAGAATACAGGTTAACCCTTTACCCAACAAATCGGCCGCATCTGCCCGCATAATATGCAAATTCAGCAGTTGAAAAAATATTATTTTTCCAAAAATTTCTACAAATCCATATCATGTGACCCCTCGTTGGAACGAGCTTGTCAAGCTCGTTCCAACGAGAGATCACATGATATGGTTTTGTTGAAATTTTTTGAAAAAATGATATTTAAAATAATAAATTTTGATATCGTCTGCATTGGGTAAAAGGTTAAATGGATATCACTGTATTAGAATTATCAACGAGCACAGTGGCTATGTAACCTGATTATGCTGTATAAGTTTGGGGATAATAGTGTTTTGTGCCAGAAAATTGGGACTTTTATAGCATTACCCCATTGGGAATGGGGCCTTATTTTGGCCCCCAAAAAGAGCCTAGATTAAACCCTGGATTATCCCATGGGTAGGCAGAGAATGATGTATTTCCATGGGAAGCTTTTCCATGAAAGGAAACACATAATTTCTTGTGTCTGAAAATGATATCAGTTGGTTGGTATCCACTCAAAAACTCTTTACTGTCTTCTTATGATGTGTTCTGGGAGTGTGGTGGCTCAGTGATAGACTGTTGGACTTCTATGCTACAGGTCACAAGTTCGATCCCCGTCCGGGACAATCCGCATTGTGTCCTTGGGCAAGGCAGTTTATCCCGGCTGCCTACATGGGGGCACGATGGCATTGTGTACTAAGGCGTACTGCACATCAATGGTGCACATGTCTTCAACCGCTGTAACCCTGCTTGAGCGGAGCTTGAACAGAGTTAGAATGTTCAGGAAGCGAACAGTTGCTTATTGATGCTTGGGGGTTCTCTCGCTTCCTCTACCCGTAAAACTGTTACGGTCATGATTAGCCATTGTGCATAAGTATGTAACCTTAAACACCAATAAAATAAATAAATAAATTGTTGTTTGCTTGAGAAAATTATAGGCCTATTTGATAGTCAGTGGTGCACTGAATCATTCAAAATAAATTATCTGATCATTGTCTAACCATTTCCTGCTGTGCAGGCTACTAACTAAACCAATGCAGCAAACTTTAGTTTCATAACAGTTCCAACACAATATTCACAAATTGGTTGAAATTGTATTATAGTAATTTCACCTAACATGAAGGCAGACAACACTTGCAAAAAAAATTCTTGAATAACTAATTAGTCTCCCACGGTTTCACCGTGAAGGGGACTTATGGATTGCACTCAGTCCAATTGTCTGTCAGTCTGTCCATCTGTCTGTTTGTCTGTCTGTCTGTCTGTCAGTCTGCCTGTCCCTCTTACCTGTTCCCACCTGCATCTCAGATGGCTAAATGTTGGCGGTTTAAAATTTTCAACATCTAAACAACTTTTCTGAATTCAATCATTTTTAGCTCTATTGCCGTCACTTCTCATCTGTCGTATGTACATCTGCCCGGTACATACGTATGTATGTCCCCAATTTCCTTTGGCATACCACACAGGTTGTATTTATGATCAGATCGCTTTGAAACTTGGTATGCTTGTTTGGGGTGACCTCTAGTTGATAGGATGTCTTTGAAGGAAACAACAACGACCCCTTTTGGGGACCCCCAAGAAGAAGACCCGAACTTCCCTGGTTCGGGGACAGGCCTGCATTGTAATCCTAATGGGTTGTGACAAAAAGATGCGCAATGCGCTTACAAAAAGGTGGCAGTGGCGGGGCGCAGGACCAACGCTCGCCTCCCTTAAAGTGGTCGACCACTTTTAGGGATGGAGTGGAGGATGTTCATGAACCATGGGGGTTACCGTTTCTATAACGGTTAGATTGTCCATAGCAGTTATTGGGGTGCTGGTCAAAAACCATCTTCTGTGTACCTGCTTAAAAGAAGAAGGCAGAATTAGTTTTCATTAGAATATGTAAAATAAAAAGATAAAAGTAGCACATTATGTTTTAATTTGTGATTTAATCTTTTAGCTTCTGGAAGAAGGCCACAGTTAAGCTGTTAATCTGCCTGTTAGATCACCTTCTTAGGGTGATAGTGAGTTTGTAGCGGGAGGGTAACAGGTTTAGACACTAACCCACACCCGAGGGTGTTTTCTGTTATGCCCTTCGTGGTTTTGGCCATATTTAGATTAGTTTGAGTTTATTTTGGATCACGATTGAAAAACAACAACAAAGGAATGATTTTCGCGCGGCAAAGGCGTGCAGGGACGGTATGGGGAACAAGCCCTTTTCGACCTTGGTAACTGTATATGATTGGCTGTCACATGTCTAGGCGTGTCGAAGGAAGAAAGGTTCCGGTACCCGGCAGGTGTCTCCTGTTGCGGTGTGGCGGGTCTCATTGACTGATGTCAGTTGAACCCTCGGGTGAAGGACCAGTGTGGGAGGCTGGGTCCTACCTCTCCCCAAGGGTGCAGTCGATCTAGATTTTCGGGCAAGTGTAGTCTGCCACTTCGGAGATGATTTTGAGTGTTTCAGGTTGGTCTTCCACTTGTAGTACATTTTCATATAATGACAAGCTTTACAGTTTTGAACAGAAAACTCTACCCAGCATCACAGATGTGTAACCTTTGTTTTTTTAGCTCACCGAAGGGAGCTTAACTTATCACTTGCCATCCGTCGTCGTTGTCCATCGTGAACTTTACATTATCGACTTCTCACAAACTACTCGACCAAATTGAACCAAATTTTGTGTGCATGTTCCTTATCATATGTCAATTCAAGTTTGTACAAATAAACTTGCCGCGCCCATGGGGGGGGGGGGGGGGCGCACCAGAAGGGGCATAACTCTGATAGCACCCATAATTTTTTTCAAAAATTCAAAATTTCTTCTTCAGATCCACAGTCAGAATCTTTTCATATTTGTTACACAACATCTCTAGGGGTGTCAGATTCAAGTTTGTTCAAATCGAGTCCCTGGCTTAAGATGATTTGGGCTCTCTATTGGAGCCCAAAGTTTAACTTGGTGCAATTTGAGGAAATTTCTTTAAAAATCTTCTTCTTCAGATCCGCCAGTCAGAATCCTTTCATGTTTGGTATACAACATCTGTAGGGGGGGTCAGATTCAAGTTTGTTCAAATCCAGTCCCTGCGTTAATAATTGGGCTCCTTGTAGGAGCCCAAATTTTAACTTACTGAAATATGAGAAAATTTCTTTAAAATTTTCTTCTTCAGATTCACCAGTCAGAATGCTTTCATATTGGTATACAACATCTATAGGGGGTGTCAGATTCAAGTTTGTTCAAATCGGGTCCCTGAGTTAGTATATGGGCTCTCTATTGGAGCCCCAAGTTTAACTTGGTGCATTGCTGTGAAATATTCTTTAAAAATCTTCTTCTTCAGATTCACCAGTCAGAATCCTCTCACATTTGGTATACATCATTTCTAGAGGGGGGGGGGGGGGGGGAGGGGGGGGGGGGGGGCAGATTCAAGTTTGTTCAAATCAAGTTTCTCGGTTAATATTTGGGTTCCCTATGGGAGCCTGAATTTTAACTTAGTGCAATATGAGAAAATTTCTTTAAAAATCTTTTTCTTCAGATCCACCAGTCAGAATCCTTTAACATTTAGTATGCATAATCTCTAGGAGGGGTCAAATTCAAGTTTGTTCAAATTGGGTCCCCTGGGTTGAAAATTTTGAGTCTGGTTCAGACATAGAAATTTTGGACCAAAGTTGAGAAAAACATTTTTGGGGGGATTTTTTATGCGTTTTTGTTAAATTTTGAGACGAAAAAAACCCCAATTTTTAGCCTGAACCTTTTGGAATTTAAAAAAAAAAAAAATGCGTTTTTGTTCAATTTTGAGACGAAAAAAAAATTTTTTTTTAGCATTTTGGGGCCGGTTCAGACTGAAATTTTAGATGAGAATTTGGAGAAAAAAAAAATTTGTTTTTTATGCGTTTTGTTCAATTTTAGATGAAAAAAAAATTTGGGGTCAGGTTTGGACTAAGAAATTTTGGACCCAAATTCCGACCATTTTGGGAGGGGGGGGGGGGGGGGGGGGGGGGTTATGCGTTTTGTTCAATTTGAGATGGAAAAAAAAATTCATAGCCTGAAAATTTTGGGTCCTGTTCCGAATGACTTGTTTTTAAAATCTTCTTCTTCAGACCATGTAGTCAGAATGCTTTCATATTTGTTTGGTATACAACATCTCTAGGGGGAGGGGGGAGGGTGAGGGGGGGGGGTAGATTCAAGTTTGTTCAATCCTAGTCCATGGGTTGATATTTAGGCTCTACAATATAAGAAAATTTCTTTAAAAATCTTCTTCAGATCCACCAGTCAGAATCCTTTCATATTTGGTATACAACATCTCTTGGAGGGTAACACTCAAGTTTGTTCAAACCTTGTCCCGGGGTTATTAATTTGGGCTACCTATGGGAGCCTGAATTTTAACTAAGTGCAATATGAGGGAATTTCTTTTAAAATCTTCTCAGACCCACCAATCAGAATCCTTTCATATTTGGTATACAACATCTCTAGGTGGGTCAGATTCAAGTTTGTTCAAAACGGGACCCTGAGTTAATATTTTGGCTCCCTATTTGAGCCCAAAGTTTAATTTAGTGCAATGTGAGGTGATTTCTTTAAAAACCTTCTTCATATCCACGAGTCAGAATTCTTTCCTATTTGGTATATGACATCTCAAGGGGGATCAGATTCAAGTTTGTTCAATTTGAGTCCTTGGCTTAATATTTGGGCTCTATGGGCAGGGGTGGGGGGGGGGGGGCATGTTACATTCAGGTTTGTTCAAATCCTTTCCTTAGTGTTATTCAATAAAATTTGCCTCTCATGACTTCATTCAGTATCATGTGTAGATATGCATGTGGTCAGGAATTTTTGATGCAATGAATTTTGTGTGGTTACAGCCCTTGGAAATAGCAAAATTTCCATCACGAAGGCTTGTCCGCTTAACTCTCCTTCAATTTTTATTGGATTTTTACAAAACTTGGTCTGAAGTATCAGTATCAACAGTATCACAAGTAGATGTGCATGTAGTCAGGAATTTACGATGCAACAAATTTTGCGTGGTTATGGCCCTTGATAATAGCAAAATTTTCCTCACAAATGCTTGTCCGTTTAAATCCTCCTGCATTTTTTCATTGGATTTTTACTAACTTGTTGTACAGAATGAGTATGATGTGTACATGTGCATATGGAAAGTGAGTTTTGATTCGAATAATTTTACCAGAGTTATATCCCTTGTCGACTTTGAATTTACCAAAATTGCAGGTTTTTGGAAGATATCTTCAGTTGTGATTAAAGAAATTAAATGATATTTGGCGAGTGACATTTTGGGGTTTGAATACATGTCCAGGATTATTCTTATAACAAAAGTTGGCGGGGGATATGGATGTCATTAGACTGTCTTGTTATATCACAACCTGTCGCTCATTTTGGTGCTTTGCTTTCAATCTTTCTACATTCATCAGACAAAAGGCCACAATTTGGTGACGCCCCCCCCCCCCCCCCCCCCTTCAACTGCAGAGGACTATTGTTCAGTTGCTGACGATCGGCATTGTACTTTTTTTTTTTAATCTTTTGCGTCAAAACATGGCTTATGACCCCTGCTAATCATTTTGTTTGCTATGTTGGGTAAAGGGTTAATAAGAAGAAGAGACACACCATAGAACAAAATTTTCTATGAAAGTTATTTCAAATTTGGCGATAACCTAGATAATTTGATGTAGCATTCTGGCATTTAACCCTTTACCCAACGAATCGGCCGCATCCACCCGCATAATATGCAAATTCAGCAGCTGAAAAAATATTTTTTAAATTTTTTCCAAAATTTCAACAAAACCATATCATCGAGCTCGTTCCAAAGGGGGGTCACATGATACGGTTTTGTTGAAATTTTTTGAAAAAATTTAAAAAATGATATTTAAAATAATAAATTTTGAAATCGGCTGTGTTGGGTAAAGGGTTAATCATCATGCTGCCATGAAACCTTTTCTCTATATTTCTCACCTGTGAGATATTGAGTTTCACAACTTAAACATTTTCTTGATAATTTTCAGCTCAAAATATCATAAAAGTATATAATCCTTTGGCCACTGAAGGCAGATTTTCCTGATACTCTCTTGCCTAGAAGAGGTATAATCTTGGCTCTTATTAGAAAGTATACCCTATTAACTGGTATAGAGCTAAATTATATTTCAAAGGTGATTTGTAACCAAGCCTGGATATAAGCAACCTGTCATTTGCAAAGAGGGGTCCCCAGAGGGTGAATTTGCTGATGCTATCCCATACAGTGGGCCAATTTATCCTCTAGGTACATCTTTCTGTTTTGGCTTGAGACCTTGATTCAGACTGAGGTTCACAGAGGGTAAATTTGGTGATTCTACCCTGCTGTACAGGGTAGCATCACCAAATTCACCCTCTGGGAACCTCATTTTGCAGATGGCGGTCTGTTTATTTTCAGGCTTGTTTGTAACATGGTTTTCTTTTTGAAAGATATCATGCCACTAGGATTTGAAGCCTTAGTTTAGTGATATTTTGTTCATAAATAATTGTTTTGTTTTGCACTCTCCAATAAATTGTAACAAAGTTTTATATTAATATTTTTCTTGATGCAGCCCAGCAAACAAAGAGCTACTTCACACAGCATGAATCCACTAAAGTAGATCTCACCGCATTTCAAGACAGCCATGATAGTGGCTTCTAGCACTCAAACAGTTAATATACTTATATATAATGGATTTTTATGAAAAAGTCCAGAAAATACTTAGCAGATTAAGGACTAAGCCTTTACTTTGCACACAGGGGTAGAGAGTGTAGACAGGAGATCTCGAGTTTCCAGAGGGACTTGGAAACATTCAACAAATGGTATATATGAAAAAGATTGACATGATTTTTTTTGGTGTGGGATGGGTGTGTTTAAGTTCTGTATGAAGTGCTATGCACATTCATCCTCGGATAAAGCCCTGATAATTCTTTTCAGTTTTTAGATCTACTTGACAAAGTCAAACTGAGCTATTGCCGTCACTTGGTGTCTGTCAGAATACGTATGCACACGATTTCTTTTGGCACACCACACAGGTCACATTTATGATCGGATCACATTGAAACTTGGTATGCTTCTTTAGGGTGACCTCTATATGGGTGCAAATGATTTTCTTCCATTTCCATAAAAAAAAACGTTGCATTGGCAATGACCTGTGAATGAGTTTCCCTTTGGTACACATTTATCGGCAAAAAGTATGTCCACGATCCAATCATAAATGTCCTTTTAACCGGCAAAAAGTATGTCCCCGATCCAATCATAAATGTGCACTGTAGAGCATGCCAAAGGAAAATATAGATGCCCGACCAAACTAAGTATAAAGGTCCCTGCCAACGTCAACGTTATTTTCCTCCTTCAACGCACCTGGACATGTAATCCTCCTTCAACGCACATGGACATGTAACTACAAAAGATCTTGTTCAGCTAAAGAGGGTCAAAAGGGGCTTGCACCACAGCGTCCTTGACATCTCCCATCTAGAGATCACCCCAAACAAGCATACCAAGTTTCAAAAGCGATCCGATCATAAATGTGCCCTGCAGAGTGTGCCAAAGGGATACATTGCTGCATTAAGTCTTCAAAGATCATTACCAATGGCAACTTTTTGTGATGGAAATGGTGACGTCAAGATGGGAGCTATCGATTTTCTTCCATTTCCGTCAAAAAAAAGTTCCCGTTGGCAATGACCTTTGGTGAACTTATGCAGTTATGCAGCAATATTTCCCTTTGGCACACACTGTAGGGCACATTTATGATCAGATCGCATAGAAACTTGGCATGTTTGTTTGGGATGACCTTTAGATGTAGCTGTCGATTTTCTTCCATTTCTGTCAAAAATCTTGCCGTTAGCGTCGACCTTTGAACCTGGTTTAGTTAGGCATCAATATTTCCCTTTGGCTCACCCTACAGGGCACATTTATGATTGGATCGATTTGATCGCTTTGAAACCTGGTATGCTTGTTTTGGGTGACCTCCAGGTGGGAGGTGTCGATTTTCATCCATTTCCCTCCAAAATCGTTGCCGGTGGCAAAGAAATTAAATGATATTCGGTGTGTGACATTATTGGGTATGAATACATGTCCAATATTTCTTACACCTTTGAACTTTGAACTTAGTTTAGGTGGGAACGGGACAACTCGCCGTCGAGACAACTCGCCGTACCCGAGGTGGGACGAGTCGCTGTCGGGACAGGTCGTCATGGAGTAGTAATTGATAAATAACACGAGGAATAGGATTAAATTATCTTTATTAATACTCATGACTTATATAACAAGACAGGTTCAATATAACATATAATAATATAACATAAAATTAAAGTTACTAACATAACAAGATTATTCAGAGTGACAGACGATTCGTTGAAATCAATGACAATAATTAATTAATTAATACATTTTCATGCAAATTTACTCTTTTACAGATCGTGCTTAGACAAAGGGGTACATCAGCATGCACATGTTCGTTGGAAATTATTTTATATCTGTGAATTCACATGAAAATGGTCCGAAAAGACCATTTTCATGTGAATTCACAGATATGAAATAAATTTATAGAATTCTATATTATTTGAAAATTACTAATAATTCACAAAAGATATAATTTATACAAAAATCTATAAAGATTTGAAGTACAATTCTATGTTTGATATCCATTATGGGAGAACTACTTTATACAGACAGCTGCTGAACATTTCTTTAAAAAGGCTGCAGTAGACAATGAACGTCGGTGCCAGGCTGCAAAGAACAATAGAAGAATTTACTTTTCGTTAATTACTTAATTAATTACCGTTTACCAAGACAATTACAATCACACACACAGATGTGGCCGAGAGAGAGAGAGAGAGAGAGAGAGAGAGAGAGAGAGAGAGAGAGAGAGAGAGATTCACAGTTTACAGTTAGGAAAGAAACTTGAAACTCACCTTCAATGTCATTATTAGTACGGACAGTATGACCGAAAATACTTCATTCATGCAGACTGAACGTGGTGGAGTCAACCCATTGGCGTTGGACGTAATCGACAAAGTCCCTGAGTTTTGTCTCGAGCTGAGTTTTATTGTATAATGCCTCAACAGTCTCCCGTATGTGAGCAGCTGGTAGGAATGGCAAAACATTCAAAAACAATTATTTACCTGTTTCAAAATCTAAAACAAAATCTGTTACAGTTGGATGGTGCAGTTTCTGAGAAATGGTCCTCAAAACATGAACATAACCCCTCTGAATCTACCTGACATCAGCACATACACCATTGGAAACTGTTTCTTCTTTCCCTCTTTCTGGACGAAACCATTTATTGTTAAAAGTTGCCCTGAATGAAAAGGCGCTCCAACAATCTGAAAATGAAATTCAAATTCTTTCTGTAAGAAACAAACGACTTTAGGCTATATAACAAGTGACACCATGACTGTGACATTTGATGACTCTTAAGTTTTTTAATATAAAATAGAATAACTAACCTTGAAGGTCCCGTCAATGAACCAGCGACGAGTTCTTCTGCCTAGTAGATTCAGCTGGAATGGTGTCGAAAACACTATATGTCTCGTCGGCTCCAATTTGAGATCTGCTACAAGGAAGGTGTCTAGGTGCAGGAAATCATTGTCGATGGCGAATTGGAGGTCAGCTGGAGGAGGTGGACGTTTTTTACTCTGTGTCTGTTTACATATCTTTTAGTCGTTATCTGTGGTGCGACATCACTTGAACAGTTTAGTTCAGCTTTGATACTTTCATAAAACATGGATTTAATTGGATTTAATTCTGTTTTTTATCTTCAATTCACGGAGGTTCGGTTTATTTGTTAAAATACTCTACAGGTAAGTAAATTATAAAATTAACAGTATTTCAATAGAATAAATTACATTTTTTGAAAAACAAAAAACGGGACAACTCGCCGTAAAAATCGGGACAACTCGCCGCCCGACGGAGAGTTGTCCCGACGGCGTCTTGTCCCGTACCCGTTTAGTTGGGCATCAATCAATATATTCCTTTGGCATGCATTACAGGACACATTTATGACTTGGTATGCTTGTTTCAAGTGACCTCTAGATGGGAGCTATGGATTTTCTTCCATTTCCGTCAAAAAGGTTGTCGTTGGCAACGTCCTTTGAAATTAGTTTAGTTAGGCATCAATATTTCCCTTTGGTACACCAACAGGGCACATTTATGATCGGGTCGCTTTCTGTCAAAAAATGTTGCTGTTGGCAACGACCTTTGTACTTGGTTTAATCAGGCATCAATATATTCATCTGACACGCCCTACAGAGCACATTTATGATTGGATCGTTTTGAAACTTGGTATGTTTGTTTGGATGACCTCTAGATGGGAGCTGTCGATTTTGTTCCATTTCGTCCAAAAACGTTGTCGTTGGCAGCGACCTTTGTTGAAGTCAGTGCACTTGTGCATCAATATTTCCCCTTGGCACCCCCTGCAGGGCACATTGATGATCGGATCGCTTTAAAACTTGGTATACTTGATCGGGGTGACCTCTAGCTGGGAGATGTCGATTTTCTTCCACTTCCGTCAAAACACGTTGCCGTTGGTAACGACCATTGGATTTAGTTTAGTCAGGCAGCAATATATTCCTTTGACACGCCCTACAGGGCACATGTGGATTTTGCAAACATCTGTACTCATTTCCTCTAATTGCAAAGTTGTTGTAGCAATTATTTTGGTATGGATAGATGTAACAATGATTGCAGAAGAAAATTACTGTTTACTTTTTAATCTCAAGATTTAACCCCCAAGCTCAATGAGGGGGAGAATAAGAGTACCGTTATAGAATGCCAAAAATAGCCAACTTTGGATGTGTTTTGTCTTATCATTTTGGAAATGGATAATTTCAAACACTTTGCTTTGCTATATGTAGTCTTCATTTTCACATTGGAAAGTTGGAAAGCCCGTAATTTGTCCAACAAATTACACTTTGCTTTCATCCAAAAACAATTTTGCTGTTATATGTTTTATTCCCAGTTTTAACCCTCACCCAGTTGTCAGGCCTTGAATTGGAGTACCGTAAACTTGTACGTGTTCATTCAAATACCAAGATTCAAGATTAGTCTATGTCTTTTTTCAGACAGTCAGTCTGTGATTGATGTTCACACATTAAGAGCATAATATGATACACTAAAATCACCACACAAATATTTCAAAATTAACCCCTGTTGGCCACAAATGATGTGAATATATCATTTTATCTTCAAGATTTACTAACTTCAAAGTCTGCATTTTCACATTGGAAAGTTGGGAAAGCCCGTAATTTGTCCAACAAATTACAATTCTCTAGTTGGTGTTTGTTTTTCCTC
>CM062295.1:448931413-448983938 GCA_031216915.1 Pictodentalium vernedei | reverse complement strand
CAGTGGAAGACGAAAATCGGAATATGAAAACCTTTTAAATGAAACATCAGAGAGACTGGTAGATATTACGCGATTAGAATTCGAGGAACAGTTGGGTCTTCTGAGGGATGAGTTCGCGAAGTTAAAAAATTCGATAAATTCCCGTTTCAACATCTCGGATAAAGAGGCAATTCTGAAGATAATAAAGAACCATGGTGATAAAATCCAAGTCCTTACAGAAAGAACAAAAGATAAGAAGATAGCGGGACTGGGTGATTCAGACGGGTACCGACCTACCTGGAAAGAATGTATCGCTGTTGGAAATAAATAATGTGTTAAAAGTATTAGGAATAAAATTACAGAAGAAACTTCCCCAGCCACACTGATATCGCAACACACAACATTGAACTGAGAAGGCAAGGGTTTGGATTGCAAAATGTTAGAGCTGATGGGAATTGCTTTTATAGATGCATCAGCAAAATCTGTACAGGCGATGAAGAATATCATCATGTAATACGGAAACGAGTAATGGAGTATGTGGAACATCACGCGAAAATAATGTCTAAATATATAGATGGGCCAGTATCAGGATTCATTAGAAAGAGATCAAAAACGAATGGTAGTATTGAGAGCTGGGCAACAGATGAGGATATAATAGGTTTGGTGAATATGCTGGGAATAGGGATTCATGTATATTGTAAGTATGGTCAAAATTACAGGTGGGTGCGATTCGAACCTGAAAAACAGGTGAGTACAAATGAATTAAATTTCTATCTCTTTTTGAATGATTCTCATTTTCAGGTTGCACAAATGATTGGAAGTATGAAAAAGACAAATGGGCCTAAAACAATCAAATACAAATACTTGCAGTCACAAAATATTTCCGCGTTCCGTAGGGATGAACCAAAACTGAATCCCCGGGGTTATTCAAAAAAAATTACCGACAAAAAGCCTGAGAAACCCTCCAAAAAGGACGAATCTGTGAATCCCCGGGGTTATACAACAAAAATTACCGACAAAAAGTCTGAGAAACCCTCCATAAAGGATGAATCTGTAGAAGTTAAGGATATGAGCGATGATCAAAATAACATGTATGTAGATATAAAGAGTAAAATTCTGCACAACGAAACTAAAATAAATCAGCAAAATAACGTGTTTAATTTATCCGGTAAGAAACTAACAAAACACCAAAGAACATTACTTAAAAGGGGTCTCAAGTTTGTCCCAACGGAAAGAACTTTGGATATGGCGAACCTTATCGTTGAGATAAAAGAATGGGAGCGAAGAATGCGACTATGTGAGTATTTCCTAGACAATAAACAGCAATATATTAATGATAAATTTAAAGAGCGTAACCCGTGGACCCCTAAAGAAGGTAGAGATAAGCACCTTGACCTTTATTTAGAGATAGTACGGGAAGATATTTTGAAGGGCATAAAAAAACGCGTGCGAAACAACATAACAAAAATGGAGGAGAAGGCTCTGAGGGAGTTGTTAAATGATAATACAATAGTCGTGCGACCAGCCGATAAAGGGTCTGGAATAACCGTTTTGGATGCAAGTAAATATGAAAATGAGATCTTGATGGAGTTGGGAGACCAAACAACATACAAAGAAGTACCTGTAAATCTGACAGAGAAAATAACAAACAAGATTAAAAGCCAACTAAAAAAACTAGAAAAAAACAAACTGATAGACAAAAAAGTATTAGCGTACATGATACCTAAGCAGCCACAGGCTGGAAGAGTAAAAGGTAACCCCAAAATGCATAAAAATGAAGCCCCTTTAAGAACAATAATTTCGGGAATAAACCACCCAACAGAGAAAATAGCAGAAGTGATGGAGTCTGAATTAAAACAACACGTTGAGTCATTACCATCCTACATACGCGACACCACACATTTCTTGAACAGACTGGACAGTATACCCCAACCACTCCCTGAAAACAGCATAATGTACTGTATGGACGTCAAGAAACTATATCCAAGCGTCCCACGTAATGAAGGTATATTAGCATGTAAAAAAGCACTAGAAAACTCTAAAAGAAAATTATTCCCAACAGAGATAGGTCTTAAACTAATAGAAACTGTTTTGGACAACAACAATTTTTCATTTAAAGGAAGACATTATCTACAAACCGACGGCGTTGCAATAGGTTCGCGATTAGGGATGAATTATGCGTGCACATATATGGGTGAATGGGAAGAGAAACTGTCAAAAGCATCGAAGTTACACCCCCTTGAACAGGTACGGTACGTTGATGATATCTGGGGAGTATGGACGCATGGGTTGGAGTCTCTGAAACAATATCATTCTTTGGCAAATACGATACACCCAAGAATACAGGTCGATTTAAGGTGGTCTGAAAATGAGATAGAATTCTTAGACACGGTAGTCAAAATTGAAGACGGATTTCTTAAAACCGGTTTATATACAAAACCCACGGACACGCATCAATACCTACACGCAAAGTCAGATCACCCAATCAACACTAAAAGAGCGATACCATATGGAATAGCTTCAAGAGTAAAAAGAATATGTTCCGATAATGCTGAATATGAATGCCACAAAAATAATATAAAACAGCACCTGCATGCCAGAGGTTACGACGAAAAGTTTGTAAGCGAACAACTAGAGAAGGTCGATCAAATCGAGCGCAAACAGTTACTTGAAAAACGATCCAACAATTCAACCGGCGAAAGAGTCCCGTTTGTGGTCACATACTCGCGGCGCCTCCCCGACATCGGGAAAATAACGCGGGAACGGATGCCCATTTTACACCGCTCAAAACGCATGAAGTTGGCATTCGAAAAACCTCCCCTGATTTCGTACAAAAGACTGAAAAATTTGGGAGATATCATAGTCCACAGCAAGCATAATAAAATGTTCAACAATCAAGGGACGGGATCTGATAGATGCGAGAGAAAATGTGCAATCTGTGGTTTTATGCTCCAAACAAAACAATTCGCAGACAAGAACGGGACGGCCTACCACATAGGCAAAAAAATCACCTGCATGTCCAGGAATGTGATATATGGGATTTTCTGCGACAAGTGCAATGAAGTCGTGTACGTGGGAGAGACGGGGACAAAATTGTATGAGAGAATGCAAAACCACCTGAGTAGAATAAAACTTGAGGTTATGGATGAACCGATACCACATCATTTTCTGACCAAAAACCATAGTATAAACGATTTTAAGATTATTGGGATTGAACAAATTAATAAACAAAATACAGCTTACAGGAGGGGTCGTGAAGCATTTTGGATTAACAAACTTCAAACACTAGAACCCAATGGGCTCAATAGACAAGAATAATTCCAAATATTCTCATTTATAAACTTGCTGAACGGGGGGGGGGGGGGGGGGGGGGGGGGGGACAAAAATTAGTGTACAGAGCAATTACACCTAAACACGCACGCATTGGTGTTGGACATAGCGTGTATATGTTGCGAGATTATGATCATTTGGTACATATCAGTGCGTACATCATGTGTATGTGGTGTGTGTGTGTGTGTGTGTGGGGGGGGGGGGGTGGTATGGAACCCTAGCCTACGATTGTCAGTGTAGACATTATAGGAGGGACTGCACTTAGATCAGTGGTGGAGGGCATATATATGCTGCAATAGTGGGTTGGGACAAGACATTTACACACCCTGGAAGGATCGGGCGGGGTTGGGGGGGGGGGGGTATTACTACGCAAGGAGGGTATGAAAAATTATATTTTCCATCAGCGGTATTGATGTCTGATTGACGCGGTTTGGGTACTGGGGCGGAGATATGGAGGCGCGCGGAGTGGTTGGATGTGTGAATACGGTATACGAAGTTACTTGCCTCTGCCTCTGTTACCAGGGGCGAGGTTTTAGAAATAGTGTCTAATTCATATTTGCTTTTTACGTAATAACGCGGAACATATCTTTACTTGTTGCCACCCAAGGAAGATATGATACGGTTATTTTGCGCGTAATAGACTCGGATACGGGGAACAACATGAAACGGGGGAACATATCTTTACCACCCAACGGAGATATGATACAGTGGTTTTATAAGCAATACACTTGAATATGGAGAACAACGCGTGTAAACAATTCGGGTCAAGGAATGGCTGAATGTGTGAATACTGCATGCGAACTCGCTTCTGCCTCTGTTACCAGGGCGAGGTTGAGATAAATGATTGAATGTTTCTAATTCTAAGGCTGAGAACAAAAAAATGCGCGAGATAACGCGGAATATATCTCCACTCGTTACCACCTTAGGAAGATATGATACGGTCTTGTTTGTCCATAATTTACAATTAAAGAAGGTGAACAACGTGTAATGCGGAACATATCTTTACTTGTTGCCACCCAAGGAAGACATGCATCGGCGATTTTATAGACGGGTTCGTGATTAGGAGCTAGGCAGCCACTTGCCAAATAATAAATCGATCTGTAAGACGTACGCGTATCACGATCAATTTTATAATTCTCATTCAACAATTAGGATCAGCGTGACGCTAAATTTTACGTTCCCATGACGCGATACACATTGGTACGGCACTTAACGTAACGGAATAAGTATTAGTCAAAAATGAAAGCCGCTTAGAAGGAAGTAAACTTCCGAGCATGACGGCAATTTGACGAAGTTATATAAAATATTTGATGAAGTGTATGTTTATGCCGACTAAAAGAATTCCAAGGAAAGATGTCGTACCAAGTAATGCGCGAAAGGAACGTACAAAATCGGATTTTCAGGAATTATCGCGGAAAGGGAAGACGGTCTGCAATGTGGGACGGAAACTAATTGAAAAAATAAACAAACGCGAATCACACATAAAATTTCTTAAAAAATGCCAGGAAGAAAATATAATACCGCGAGGATTCAAAGTGAAATGGAATATGACATCGGATGTCAGTGGAAGACGAAAATCGGAATATGAAAACCTTTTAAATGAAACATCAGAGAGACTGGTAGATATTACGCGATTAGAATTCGAGGAACAGTTGGGTCTTCTGAGGGATGAGTTCGCGAAGTTAAAAAATTCGATAAATTCCCGTTTCAACATCTCGGATAAAGAGGCAATTCTGAAGATAATAAAGAACCATGGTGATAAAATCCAAGTCCTTACAGAAAGAACAAAAGATAAGAAGATAGCGGGACTGGGTGATTCAGACGGTACCGACCTACCTGGAAAGAATGTATCGCTGTTGGAAATAAATAATGTGTTAAAAGTATTAGGAATAAAATTACAGAAGAAACTTCCCAGCCACACTGATATCGCAACACACAACATTGAACTGAGAAGGCAAGGGTTTGGATTGCAAAATGTTAGAGCTGATGGGAATTGCTTTTATAGATGCATCAGCAAAATCTGTACAGGCGATGAAGAATATCATCATGTAATACGGAAACGAGTAATGGAGTATGTGGAACATCACGCGAAAATAATGTCTAAATATATAGATGGGCCAGTATCAGGATTCATTAGAAAGAGATCAAAAACGAATGGTAGTATTGAGAGCTGGGCAACAGATGAGGATATAATAGGTTTGGTGAATATGCTGGGAATAGGGATTCATGTATATTGTAAGTATGGTCAAAATTACAGGTGGGTGCGATTCGAACCTGAAAAACAGGTGAGTACAAATGAATTAAATTTCTATCTCTTTTTGAATGATTCTCATTTTCAGGTTGCACAAATGATTGGAAGTATGAAAAAGACAAATGGGCCTAAAACAATCAAATACAAATACTTGCAGTCACAAAATATTTCCGCGTTCCGTAGGGATGAACCAAAACTGAATCCCCGGGGTTATTCAAAAAAAATTACCGACAAAAAGCCTGAGAAACCCTCCAAAAAGGACGAATCTGTGAATCCCCGGGGTTATACAACAAAAATTACCGACAAAAAGTCTGAGAAACCCTCCATAAAGGATGAATCTGTAGAAGTTAAGGATATGAGCGATGATCAAAATAACATGTATGTAGATATAAAGAGTAAAATTCTGCACAACGAAACTAAAATAAATCAGCAAAATAACGTGTTTAATTTATCCGGTAAGAAACTAACAAAACACCAAAGAACATTACTTAAAAGGGGTCTCAAGTTTGTCCCAACGGAAAGAACTTTGGATATGGCGAACCTTATCGTTGAGATAAAAGAATGGGAGCGAAGAATGCGACTATGTGAGTATTTCCTAGACAATAAACAGCAATATATTAATGATAAATTTAAAGAGCGTAACCCGTGGACCCCTAAAGAAGGTAGAGATAAGCACCTTGACCTTTATTTAGAGATAGTACGGGAAGATATTTTGAAGGGCATAAAAAAACGCGTGCGAAACAACATAACAAAAATGGAGGAGAAGGCTCTGAGGGAGTTGTTAAATGATAATACAATAGTCGTGCGACCAGCCGATAAAGGGTCTGGAATAACCGTTTTGGATGCAAGTAAATATGAAAATGAGATCTTGATGGAGTTGGGAGACCAAACAACATACAAAGAAGTACCTGTAAATCTGACAGAGAAAATAACAAACAAGATTAAAAGCCAACTAAAAAAACTAGAAAAAAACAAACTGATAGACAAAAAAGTATTAGCGTACATGATACCTAAGCAGCCACAGGCTGGAAGAGTAAAAGGTAACCCCAAAATGCATAAAAATGAAGCCCCTTTAAGAACAATAATTTCGGGAATAAACCACCCAACAGAGAAAATAGCAGAAGTGATGGAGTCTGAATTAAAACAACACGTTGAGTCATTACCATCCTACATACGCGACACCACACATTTCTTGAACAGACTGGACAGTATACCCCAACCACTCCCTGAAAACAGCATAATGTACTGTATGGACGTCAAGAAACTATATCCAAGCGTCCCACGTAATGAAGGTATATTAGCATGTAAAAAAGCACTAGAAAACTCTAAAAGAAAATTATTCCCAACAGAGATAGGTCTTAAACTAATAGAAACTGTTTTGGACAACAACAATTTTTCATTTAAAGGAAGACATTATCTACAAACCGACGGCGTTGCAATAGGTTCGCGATTAGGGATGAATTATGCGTGCACATATATGGGTGAATGGGAAGAGAAACTGTCAAAAGCATCGAAGTTACACCCCCTTGAACAGGTACGGTACGTTGATGATATCTGGGGAGTATGGACGCATGGGTTGGAGTCTCTGAAACAATATCATTCTTTGGCAAATACGATACACCCAAGAATACAGGTCGATTTAAGGTGGTCTGAAAATGAGATAGAATTCTTAGACACGGTAGTCAAAATTGAAGACGGATTTCTTAAAACCGGTTTATATACAAAACCCACGGACACGCATCAATACCTACACGCAAAGTCAGATCACCCAATCAACACTAAAAGAGCGATACCATATGGAATAGCTTCAAGAGTAAAAAGAATATGTTCCGATAATGCTGAATATGAATGCCACAAAAATAATATAAAACAGCACCTGCATGCCAGAGGTTACGACGAAAAGTTTGTAAGCGAACAACTAGAGAAGGTCGATCAAATCGAGCGCAAACAGTTACTTGAAAAACGATCCAACAATTCAACCGGCGAAAGAGTCCCGTTTGTGGTCACATACTCGCGGCGCCTCCCCGACATCGGGAAAATAACGCGGGAACGGATGCCCATTTTACACCGCTCAAAACGCATGAAGTTGGCATTCGAAAAACCTCCCCTGATTTCGTACAAAAGACTGAAAAATTTGGGAGATATCATAGTCCACAGCAAGCATAATAAAATGTTCAACAATCAAGGGACGGGATCTGATAGATGCGAGAGAAAATGTGCAATCTGTGGTTTTATGCTCCAAACAAAACAATTCGCAGACAAGAACGGGACGGCCTACCACATAGGCAAAAAAATCACCTGCATGTCCAGGAATGTGATATATGGGATTTTCTGCGACAAGTGCAATGAAGTCGTGTACGTGGGAGAGACGGGGACAAAATTGTATGAGAGAATGCAAAACCACCTGAGTAGAATAAAACTTGAGGTTATGGATGAACCGATACCACATCATTTTCTGACCAAAAACCATAGTATAAACGATTTTAAGATTATTGGGATTGAACAAATTAATAAACAAAATACAGCTTACAGGAGGGGTCGTGAAGCATTTTGGATTAACAAACTTCAAACACTAGAACCCAATGGGCTCAATAGACAAGAATAATTCCAAATATTCTCATTTATAAACTTGCTGAACGGGGGGGGGGGGGGGGGGGGGGGGGGGGGGGGGACAAAAATTAGTGTACAGAGCAATTACACCTAAACACGCACGCATTGGTGTTGGACATAGCGTGTATATGTTGCGAGATTATGATCATTTGGTACATATCAGTGCGTACATCATGTGTATGTGGTGTGTGTGTGTGTGTGTGTGGGGGGGGGGGGGGGGTGGTATGGAACCCTAGCCTACGATTGTCAGTGTAGACATTATAGGAGGGACTGCACTTAGATCAGTGGTGGAGGGCATATATATGCTGCAATAGTGGGTTGGGACAAGACATTTACACACCCTGGAAGGATCGGGCGGGGTTGGGGGGGGGGGGGTATTACTACGCAAGGAGGGTATGAAAAATTATATTTTCCATCAGCGGTATTGATGTCTGATTGACGCGGTTTGGGTACTGGGGCGGAGATATGGAGGCGCGCGGAGTGGTTGGATGTGTGAATACGGTATACGAAGTTACTTGCCTCTGCCTCTGTTACCAGGGCGAGGTTTTAGAAATAGTGTCTAATTCATATTTGCTTTTTACGTAATAACGCGGAACATATCTTTACTTGTTGCCACCCAAGGAAGATATGATACGGTTATTTTGCGCGTAATAGACTCGGATACGGGGAACAACATGAAACGGGGAACATATCTTTACCACCCAACGGAGATATGATACAGTGGTTTTATAAGCAATACACTTGAATATGGAGAACAACGCGTGTAAACAATTCGGGTCAAGGAATGGCTGAATGTGTGAATACTGCATGCGAACTCGCTTCTGCCTCTGTTACCAGGGCGAGGTTGAGATAAATGATTGAATGTTTCTAATTCTAAGGCTGAGAACAAAAAAATGCGCGAGATAACGCGGAATATATCTCCACTCGTTACCACCTTAGGAAGATATGATACGGTCTTGTTTGTCCATAATTTACAATTAAAGAAGGTGAACAACGTGTAATGCGGAACATATCTTTACTTGTTGCCACCCAAGGAAGACATGCATCGGCGATTTTATAGACGGGTTCGTGATTAGGAGCTAGGCAGCCACTTGCCAAATAATAAATCGATCTGTAAGACGTACGCGTATCACGATCAATTTTATAATTCTCATTCAACAATTAGGATCAGCGTGACGCTAAATTTTACGTTCCCATGACGCGATACACATTGGTACGGCACTTAACGTAACGGAATAAGTATTAGTCAAAAATGAAAGCCGCTTAGAAGGAAGTAAACTTCCGAGCATGACGGCAATTTGACGAAGTTATATATATATATATATATATATATATATATAACTTCGTCAAATTGCCGCAATTGTTAATATACTTCGTCACGGCAATTTGACGAAGTTATATAAAATATTTGATGAAGTGTATATATATATATATATATATATATTTTGGACGTCTCTTATTGCAGAAATCCAAAACAAACAAATGGTTTTAGGTCATCAAATGTATTGCTTGAGTTGGTGCTGTATCCTCGGATTAATTCCGGATATACTATTTTTAATGTTTCGGTTTCCTGGCTTTGACAAAATTAGAAAGAACGATATTTGATTTAATCAACCTAGAATTGTTCTGTAGAAGTGGAAAAATGTGGGGAAATAGTTTGGAGTTTCTCGCCTGTTTAGTCCATACAAAATATATAACTGGAGACTGTTAATCAGCCCATTTTGTGAAGGAATTTGAAATTTCTGGGAGGTTTTCTGGGAAACCTATATCAATCTAATCTCGGCAGTAATTTCGCCAAAGCCATGAAAGGGAAATGTTGACAATTTTGTCATATTATTTAATAGCGTTCGTTCTATTTACAGAGAAAATGGATCCTCTTCAACTTATGGTGCCAGATGAAGAACTTAGAGAATTGGATAAAGATCTTAACCAAGTAGAAGATGAAAGTCAGGTTCCCGGTTTTCTGGAACGTCCATTGTGGCAGGAAGAGGGGATGAAGTGCCCTGTGCCGTCCTGCAGTGGAGGCTTTTATTCCTCGTTTAGTACTTTTTATAATCATTGGAGAAAGTACCATATTAAGAAAGTACAGATGTATTGCTGTGCAGAAAAACATTGTGGTCGAGTTTTCCCTTCTCGTAATGAGTTACAGAGACACTTAATTAATAAACATCATCTTGTTAAAGCTGTGGCTGTAGAGAAGAGTTTAAAGGCAACAGGACAAGTTAGAAATAATAAAAAGTTTGTGGATCCTGGTGCTGTGTTGCCACCACGTAAGAGAACGGTGGCAGAACGTTCTGCATTATGTCAGAGACATATACAACAAAATCATCGGATACAGATCGTGGAGTCAGCTATTTCATTTCCCAATGAGAATAATGTGTTACCAAGAGATCATTAGATGATTGAGGTGGACGGACAGCTTCAAGTTAGAGCTAAGCCTGCATGGGAGAAAGAGAAACAGAGAGGTTTAGGAATTAATGTAAAGAAATAATTATTAAAAAAAAAAAAAAAAAATTATGTAATTTTTGTCTGAGGTGGGGGGAGTGTGGCCGAGAATAACTGTGGGAATTTCCCGTTCTACATTAGTAACGATACTTTCTTATAAGTTTTATAAATTATTATAAAATAATTTAATTTAGTACTTCAAATCTTAGTTTTTATACAAAACAATCCCTAGCATGTAAATTTTATTTAAAAAAATGTTACTTTTGTTTGGTCCTTGGAATTGTCACACACAGGTCATTCTGCACGGACTACCTGTGATTGTTCTAAGAACTAACCTTTGTTGTGCGCAGCTACTGTCGCTATATAAGCGCTGGTTTTTCAGCTTCACATTAGAATCTAATCAATTCTCAACAAGGTGAGACATTCACCGACTTCTGTAACAACTTTGGTCGTTACTTTGGCACGCAGATTAATACTGCCTGTTTTAGTTGGAATTACAATATTTCAACCCTAGGCTTAGTCGCCCCACTTATTTTCGGTACCTTATTTTCTTAATTTCGGAAATGATGTTTTTGTAAATTAATTATTAGTAGAGCGTCCTAAACTAAATTCGCCCCCGTCGAACTCGACCCGTTTTTGCATTATTGCCTTTAAATATTGCCTCGGCCTATTTTTTTGGTACCTGTTGAAATTGCCCCTTGTTCTAAATTGATTCTGATTATTATTAAAATATCATGTAGTATTTTTGGGGTTATTCTCACCTTTTTCTTGGCCTCTTTCCCCTCCAAAGAGTTTCATTTCTATTTTTGCAATAAATAAGATGTCTAGCAGTTGAGTGTTGTTTTCTATACAGTACATTTCCATATTTTAAGAGATTCCAAAAGAACCTGAACAGACCTTATTCTAGGTCCTGTTACAATTAATCACAAGAGGGAAGCACACAATATGAGTATACATGTGTACTTGTCAGGTTTTTTTTTTACATTCTTGTACAATAATCATAACCAACAACATACTGTGTTCATTAATTTGGAAATAAATTATTTGCACAAGTAGAAAGGGAGATTCCTTCCATCAACATATACTTGCCACCAAAAAATCATGAATATTGCTCAAAGCATTTTCAAGTTATTGTCCGACGTGGAAAATTGCCTGTATTTTGACGAATAAAGTCCCACAACTCTGGAATGACAAATCGGACAGTGACACAAATCGAAAGGGAGCTTCCTTCCATCAACATATACTTTCCAACAAAAAATCACAAAAATTGCTAGAAGCGTTTTTGAGTTATTGTACGACGTGTGGACGGCGGTATACCATAATACGACCGTTTTTTCAAAACGGGCGTATAAAAATTAATAAATACATGTCCAGTCATTCATCACTGGATGAAAAAACTATACAAAAAATTAAAAAAAAACACAGATGCTGGCAAAGATATATGGAAACCCGAGACGGCCAAAAATATAAGGACTACGCTAAAATGCGAAATCAAGTGAAAGGGCTCATCAGAAAAAGCAAAATGCAGAAGGAAAGGTCAATAGCACAAAATATAAAAAGCAATCCCAAACAATTTGGGCAATATGTAAATTCCAAGAAAAGGGTCAAGACAGGAGTAGCTGAGCTGAAAGAAACTAACAGCCAAGGAGAAGTTAGTATAATCAAAACAGACGAAGAAAAGGCAAATAAACTGAACGAATTCTTCACCAGTGTCTTCACAATAGAAACAGACAAAGAAATTCCCACACTTCCAAAACTTGAAGTAGATCATGAGCTAATAGATGCAAACTTCACAGTCGACCAAATCAAGAAATTGTTGAAATCATTAAATCCACAGAAGTCGCAGGGGCCTGACGAGGAATTACAGACAACTCGGACCAAAGACAACTCGGACCAAGACAACTCGGACCACTTTTTGAAGACAACTTGGACCAACTTTGAAGACAACTCGGACCAATTTTAAAGACAACTTGGACCAACTTTGAAGACAACTCGGACCAACTTTGAAGACAAGTGGGCCCAACTTTCAGGACAACTCGGACCACTTTTGAAGACAACTCAGTCCAACCTTCAAGCAATCTCCGCAGACCATCAGTTACTTCATATTTATTAGAACCCACGATCAATTCGTCATCGTACATTTCCACTTCTGTATCACCTACAAACGTTCTCCCCTGAGAATCCTTATAAATTCCATACGACTGATCTCTCTTACCGCCCTCATCATCGGACGATGCGACACTACTAGTGGTGATCGTCGAAGCCTTATCATCAGACTCGCTCATATCTGTTTGAATTCCCGTGGGAACGTAATCCAGTGTAGATTGAACGGAATACCGATTTCCAAAACTAGGAGGCAACGAACCCATTCTCAAAGAACTCTCCTTTATGGGTCTCAATTCTTCGACTATCTCCTTCCTGCTTCGCTCTTGACCCTCCATCACGGGTTTAAATATTTTTGCGGCTTCGCGTCTGAGTTCCATCTCACCGAGACGTCTGCTCCTATCAGCAGCCTGAATCGCCTTCTTAGCACGTAAATACTCGTCTAAAATTCGATCTCGACGTCTAGGATCCATCCTCCAAAACATCTTTCGTTTTAATTGTTTTTATTTATTTTTCAAAATTAAATGTTTAATTATATTTTTATGTTTTTGTGTTTTAAGTAAATAAAAAAATCTTCCGTCTTTAATATAATAACTAAAAAACAGTTGAGAAAAAAAAACATTTACAAAATGACACCTCGATAAATAGTTAAAAAATATTAAAATAGCATCCGTTTCAAACGTGTTAAAAATCATAAAGAAGTAGTTTTTTTTTCGATAAACCATTTAACTTGACAAGTAATCTCATTTGAATAAAAACCTGTAATACATCTCAGGCATGACAAAATAGCTTTCTCAGTAAGTGTTTATACAGTAAATGTCACTTTGACATGCAACCTGCTTGTCAGTTTTGATAAAAACACAGACTGATGATTGTAGACTAACACCCGAATGGAATGGTTTAACGCGTCGAAGGCGCGCAGGGATGGCACCTAAAAAAAAAACAAGTGCCGATTCTAAATCATCTGTACCAAAGCAATTGCCGATTCTGAATCGCTGATTTAGAATCGGCAAAACTGTTTTTTGCGTTTTTACAGATGATTCAGAATCGGCTCGCGTTCGCCGACGATGGATCCCTGGTCTGATCTTGTGATGGGAACGTCGACAAAATTACATACAAGATGAAAGTGAACTGTACAATTTCACCCTTTTTTTAAAAACGTGCGTTCACCACGAGTATTTGAACGTTAAAAGTGCGACCTAGGAGTCGCGACTGTACATGAGCCGATTCAAGATCATGTACAGTTTTTGTGAACAAGCGTGTGATTTAACACTGAATTCCACGTTGGTGAACGCATCGTGTGCGTATCTTGTACACGTACATGTACAAGTGATAGTGAATCGGCCTTTATTACCTACTCTCATAACACGCTTTACTAATTTTGTTTGCGCAATAAACATAGGTTATGAAACCTCATTGGAACGGACGTGATTCGCTCGTTCCAATGAGGGATCATAATCTATGTTTTGGAAACAAAAAAAATGAAAAAAAGTTTGAAAAAGCAATTTCCGTGTATAAAGGTAAAAGTTAACTTATCCTCTTACAATTATGAGATATATTTCTATCAAGCCCCTTTGACACTTCTTTTGTGAAGTTACAATTAATAACAATAACCTCTGAGTAAATGGATAAACCTGAGACAACGAGCAATAAAAAGAAACCCATTTAATAAATGACATGCTAATTGTTTAACAATTAGTAAAACAAACATTGTATTGTGAAGGTTACCTAACGCTAGTAGCAGACGACACTCGTAAAAAAATCTCGTGTGACTATAAATTTTCATTTTTTTCTTGCAAAACATAGGTTATAACCCGTCATTAGAATGAGCGCGACGTGCTCGTCCCAATGAGGGGTCACAACCTTTGTCTTGGAAGAAAAAAACAACAGTATAAAACAGATTGAATTATCAATTTTCGTGTAATGAGCTGGTCGGTTTTTGCCATTACGTTAGGTAAAGGGTTGACCATTCTGCAGTATTGGTGCCTACTAATACCGGTATTACAGGTGCGGTGTTGCCATCTGTTGCATGTGTCACAAAGTATAGCCTCTTGTCGAGGACGGACTATTGCCTTACACTCTATACAGTCATCACTCATCAGCCATAATTGAATGATTAAAATTCTCGAAGCGAAAATAATTTATAGAAAAGCTAGTGCCTAAAACAGCATGTCGGTAATCTTTTGAGTCTGTTGGAAAGACGAGCTAGTACGAAACAAGCAACAAACTTTCACACATGATTTCTGTGTGATTACTTGTTTAGTTGCATTGCAAACATTCATCACATATCAAAGTTTGTGATGAGAAGCATTTTCAATTTACAGAATAACTTCAAAGACAACACAAGCTGCACTGAAAAGCGTTCCGTCGCATCTATTGAGTTCTATGAGATCACATTTAATTATTTTCGACATCATTCTTTTCTTCACAGTTTGTCCAACCTGTCTTATAGTCGTTACAACTTGTCTTGAAAGTTGGTCCGAGTTGTCTTCAAAAGTGGTCCAAGTTGTCTTGAAAGTTGGGCCGACTTGTCTTCAACGTTGGTCCAAGTTGTCTTGAAAGTTGGGCCGACTTATCTTCAAAGTTGGTCCGAGTTGTCTTTAAAGGTGGTCCGAGTTGTCTTCAAAAGTGGTCCGAGTTGTCTTCAAAAGTGGTCCGACTTGTCTTGGTCCGAGTTGTCTTTGGTCCGAGTTGTCCTGACCCCCTGACGAGGTACATCCTAGAATCTTAAAAGAGTGTAGTGAGGAACTTTGCCATCCACTTAGAATACTCTTCAACGCATCACAAAAAGCTGGCCAGGTTCCAGAACAATGGAAAATTGCAAACATTACTGCTTTATTTAAGAAGGGGGATAAATCTGCCCCAGGAAATTACAGACCTGTCAGTCTTACTAGTGTACTTTGTGAACTCCTTGAGAAACTAATTAGAGAAGAAATGGTTTGCCACATGAAAAACAACAGATTATTTAGCAAGAAGCAATTCGGATTTATCTCGGGACGATCAACTGTAATACAGCCAATCAAAGTAATGAACGACTGGGCTTCTATACTCGATGAAGGAGGATCATTGGATGTAATATACATGGACTTTATGAAGGCATTTGACAAGGTGCCTCATAAAAGACTAATAAGCAAACTGGAGAGTTACGGGATCGTTGGCGAGGTTCAAAAGTTGATTAAAAGCTTTCTAGATGACAGAAAACAGAGAGTTATAGTAAATGGATGCAGCTCACGGTGGGAATCTGTAACCAGTGGTATCCCCCAGGGAAGTGTGCTCGGACCCATATTATTTGTCCTCTATATAAATGACATGCCAGATGTAGTAGACTCAGAAGTGTACTTGTTTGCAGACGACACCAAATTATACAGGCAAATCAAAACAGATAAAGATGAAGAAATCATCCAAGAAGACTTGATGGCACTACAGAAATGGTCTGATACCTGGCTGCTAAAGTTTCATCCTCAGAAGTAAATACATGACTGTATCATCTAAGACAGAGCATAACAACAAGGAGAGAAATTATTTTCTGCTGGGTGACAAGAGAAACAAAATTATGCTGGGCAAATCGGATGGAGAGAAAGATATAGGCGTAATAGTTGATAATCGATTAAACTACGAGCCACATGTATTAGCTCAAACAAAGAAAGCCAACCAAATGATGGGTGTCATAAGGAGATCATTCACATATCTTGATGAGAGTACTTTTAAGCTACTGTACCAAGCTCTGGTAAGACCGAATTTGGAGTATGTTGTATGCATCTGGAGCCCATACAAACAGAAAGATATTTTGGAGGTGGAGAAGGTACAGAAAAGAGCAACTAAATCAATCCCCAGTCTGAAAGATAAAAAATACTCAGACAGACTCCGAAAACTAAAACTACCAACCCTGAAGTACAGAAGACTGAGAGGAGACATGATTGAATTATTTAAGATAACACATGGAGTATATGATGAAGAAATAACAGATGGGCTCATCCAATACAGCACAGAAACTCAAGAGGGCATCGGCTGAAAATCAAAAAAGAGCAATGTAGAACAGACACCAAGAAAATGGTTTTCTGGAACAGGTCAATCGACATTTGGAATAGCCTCCCAGAAAAAATAATAAATAGCATAAACATATTTCAATTTGAAGTAAGACTTGATAAATACTGGTCAGACACGGATATCAAGCACAACTTTAAGGCAGAATATACAAGACCAGATACTAAAAACCCCACCATGGAGACGATAGATGCAGACATAGAGGAAGAAACACCTGCGTCCATATGATGATCCTAAGGTATCCTAAGGTAAGGTAAAATATAGGTATTTGAATTTTTTTTATTTTTAGCCCATAGGGTTCCCACGGGTGAGAAGGTTTTATTTTTCTCATTGGAAATAGAAAATCGGGTTGTGCTAATAATGTTCATCCTGCACAAACAACAAATATTAACACAGGAACTTGGCTTCAACACATTTGAATATACACATCATACAGAAATTTATTCAAATCAGAACTTTCATATAGAAGTTCTGTACAAAAAGACTGATTAAACCTAATTTCAGTACAAAATGGCCACTGGTGGCCATCTTGAATTTTGGACCGCACCCCAAAACACCCCTTCTCGTCCCACGGTCATAACAAAGGTACCCAAGAAGTTTCATAAAGATTGGTCGATAAGTACGGCCTGTAGCCAGCGCCATGTTAATGGATGGATGGACAGAGGGACGATGGGCCATGACAAAACCTCAAATATGACGTCAAAGTTGAGCTAAAAATAAACTCATCAACTCCTTCCAAAGGAAAAGCCATCAATAGATATAGAAGTTCTGTACAAAAAAAAGATGATTGCACCTAATTTTGGCACAAAATAGCCAACGGTAGCCATCTTGAATTTTGGACCAAACCAAAAAACACTTGTTCTTGTCCCACGGTGACAAATTTTCTCTCACAAATAAACTGGGCAAGGCTTTAAACCAAAGTGTGAATGGGAAGTACAGTGGCACATTTGAGGGATACTGCTATCGAAACAAAAAATGATTTCACTCACAATATTTGGACAGTTTTGACAATTGAGTAATATATGGCGATTGTTGTGATGGCTTTTAAATCTTCCAACTTGAACAGGGGCGATCTTTCTGCATAACAAAGGTATCCAAGAAGTTAGTGGAGACCAGTTCATAAATGTGGCCTCTAGCCAGAACCATATTGATGTGCACTTACTGTGTATAAGTAGCACAGAATAAATCAAAGTTTGTCTAATCGGCCACCTTGAATTTTGGACCGCACCCAGAAACACTCGTTCTCGTCCCAAGGTGATAACAAAGGTACCCAAGATGTTTCGTGAATATCGGTTCATAAATACAGACTCTAGCCTGAGCCGTATTGACATGTGTACTTACTGTGTGTTAGTAGCACCGAAAAAATCAAAGTTCATCTAATTTGCATAATTTCTGCATGAGAAAAAAACCTGTATTATATGTGATGTATCCCATGGTACTAAACATTCACACAAAAAATTATTCAAATCAGCACTTTCATATGGAAGTTCTGCGCAAAAATCTGATTGCACCTAATTTTGTACAAAATGGCTGCCATCGGCCATCTTGAATTTCGGACCCAAAAACACCCATTCCTGTCCCACAGTGATACATAAGGTACCCAAGAAGTTTGGTAAAGATCAGTTCATAAATATGGAGTCTAGCCCGAGCCGTATTGGCATTTGCACTTACAGTGCTGAAAGTAACACTAAATACATAAAAGTTAGTCTAATTTGCATAATTAACGCGCGAGAAAAAAAACTGTATTATATGTGATGTATCCCATGGTACTAAACATTCATACAAAAAATTATTCAAATCAGAGCTTTCATATGGCAGTTCTGCACAAAAAATCTGATTGCACCCAATTTTGTACAAAATGGCTGCCAGCGGCCAACTTGAGTTTTGGATCGGACCCATAAACACTCGCTCTCGTCCCACGGTCATAACAAAGGTACCCAAGAAGTTTCGTAATGATTGGTTCATAAATACGGCCTCTAGCCCGAGCCGTATTGAATTGTTGACAGACAGATGGACGACTGGGCATAAGCTCAAATTTGACTTACGTCAAAGTTGAGCTAAAAATTAGGGTACCAGAGCAAAATCCAACATTTTCCTTGCTCATGTTTCATATTCAGCTGATATTTTGTTTATATAACCTTGTTTTATTACAAATTACTGGAAAGTGCTAACAAGTGCTCTCAATAATTTGTAATAAAACAAAATAATCTAGCCTACAACCAGTTTATGCAGAGGGGAAGGAATAATAAAAAGATGAAAGAAAAAAAGTGTAGCCAATATTTTATTAATGAAACACATGCTCACAATGAACCAAACAAATCATGTACAATACATGCAACAACATTTATATCAAAAATGTGAGTAAAAATGTTAAAATATAAAAAAATGAGGACTCAAAACTCTGATTTGCTGAAAAAGCAGCTGATGGATATTCTAGAACAATCTTTATCATTACCACATACAGTGCAATAACATGTTTTGAAAATTCCTAAAATAACATGCTATTAACCCTGAACATGAGGTCAAAAATAATAAGAATACTCAAAAAATGAAATATTTCAAGTTGTAAATTTTTCCCATAATGTAACTTGGGAGATGAACCTATTTAACCCTATTGGACAGAGCTAATCAAGCTCTGTTCACTAATCAAGCTCTGTCCAATAGGACTGAATTGGTTGAATAACTTGTATTATGGAAAAAGTGTGCTTTTGGAAATTTTGTTATTTTGACATCAGTATGTGGAGGGTTATTACAAATACACATGCAGGGCATTAACTTAAAAGTAGAGCTGAAATGGTTAACCGATTAATCAATGATCAACATCTTGATTGATCCAAAAAGTAATAGATCGATTAACTGTTACTTTTGAGCTACTGTATTTAATGGGTTAACAAAGGAACAAACTTGCTCGAAAACAGGCAAACATTGTCATACTGGCTCACATCAATTATATGAGACAGAGTAACGCATGCAAGTTACTTGCTGGCAAACTTGTTTACTTGCATGATCATCATACTGTATCAGTTGGTGGACAAGGTCATTAATAAAACTTTACTCATTGCAGGTAGCAGATGATACTTGCAAAACAACTTCATGAATTACTCAAACTTTTCAATTTTTGTCTCAAAAACATAGCTTATGACCCCTCATTGGAACGAGCTCAACAAGATTTTTGTATATAGGCCTAGTTGGTTTTTGTTTGTTAAGTTGGGTAAAGAGTTCATGCTGTAAATCATCAATGGTTTGGCAGTTATTCAGATATCTTTTTGGACAAGTGATTAATTGGTTAACCAAGGTTAATCCACGTGATTAATCGATCAAGAAAACCCCTTACCCATTTTAGCTCTACTTAAAAGTGCCATAATCTAGTTCACATGATGACAAAACTTGGCATACCTTTACCTGAGCAATTGAAATTCTGTTCTGTGACAACTGTTTGAAATATAATTTCTCATAATGCAGTTATAAACAATTTATATCCTTGAGTGCTCTGCTGAACAACATACTTCTCAAATTGTTAGTTCTGTGTCAGAGATAGGCATCACTTAATAGTGCAACAAAGAATTTTCATTTATTTATTTATCAGTTATCAGCGATTTAAGTCATTTTCAGCATCTATGGTTATATCAAGCAGGCCTTGCATTTTGAAATAATGTCAAAGCCTATCATTAGGCCTTGTAGAATGGACTTTTGGGGCCCATTTTTGTATTAGGACCTATTTTCGTTAAACCTAATGGTAAAATGTCATTTACTTGGGGCCTATCATTTTCAAGGCTGATGTCAGGGGCCTACCAGCCTAGGCCCCAACCAAATGCAATGCCTGATCACAATTACACATACAAGTTAAGTATGAAGTCAATTATAGCTAACTGTTTATACCTGGTGCTCTCACGACTTCCACCTCAAGCATTACTACCTAGGTCTTATTTATTTTATTTATTTATTGGTGTTTAAGGTCACATATTTCTGCACAATTGCTAATCGGGACCACAACATGGATATAAAGTCAAGTGCAGCCAATCGTTTATACCCATGTTTCCCATTTTAGAAGACTTCCACCAGATGAATTGGTTACAGGGTTCTATTTTTCCAGAAAGACAGAGCTTGTTTACCACAGTAAACAAACACTGCTCCACTTCCCAGGGTTCTCATGGGGGAGGGAAGTGGTTGTCCTCCTTCAGTTCCCATTGGGAATGACTTACAAAAGTCAAAGAATAATATGCATATATGAATCAATGAAGGTGGGATTATGCGTATGAATTAATTTTGGTAGTCATAAGTTGCCTCCAGAACTTTCCAATAAATATAACAGAACTTTATATGAACAAAATATTCATTGCTTCTAACTGAATGTGAAATACATTCAAAAGTATAGCCAGGAGGTTTGGATTTTTCAGATTCAGTTTTGGCTTAGCTGCAGGAAAAACCTGTTTTGGTTTGGTTTTTCTCTGTGTTAAGTACATTGGCAAATAACACTTCAGGCTCCTCAGCATAGAAAAAAATCTGCAATAGTTTGTATGACACAACTCACCACAAAAAAAACCCTGTGTATAAGTATCTCCATTGGATTCAGCCTAACTTCTCTTTGGTCATTGTTATGGATTCTAGGTTACCAGTTGCTCGGCTAGTTGAGTCTGAAAAAACACAAATTAGGGTAACAAACGAATAAAGTTCCTCTAATCTGTGTTGTGTTCTCATTGTCACATTTCTCCCTTACTGACTCATCCGCTGGATGAGTCTGTAAAGGAGAAATGTGACAATGCAAACATGATGTACTCACCCCTTTGCCAGATAGACAGGCCTTTAAATTCTTCCCAACTAACGACGGTAAACGCTGTGCCCAAATGAGATAATTGCACCCAAATTATGGGGAGTTTGAAAGTTTTTCCAAGTTTTGCAGTGTTTCAGCAATATATGATTTGGCCAGGTTTCCCCGATGCTCGCAATATAGCTCAGAGCTTACCTTCGAATCAAACAATGCAACAGATAAACAATTTTTTAAAAACCCAGAGTCCACCATAGAAAAGCAATCAGCATCGACAGTGTTGTATACGACACTGTCGACGCCAATTGCTTTTCTATTGCGAATTCCATATGATCATGCACTTAAAGCTTGAGATCTATTATATTCATGTTTGTGGCATTTCTCAGTAAACGCCATGCGTATTTACATTCAAATAGACCTTTGGCTCGACACTAAGAAACTAAGAAGCCTTCTTGAGTTAGTTGAGTAAATTTACGTCAAAGGGAGGTGGGAGGGAACCAGTGATAATGGTGAAAACCTGTAACAAGGGGTTGTAAACTAGCATTTTAAGAAGGGGGACCTAAAACCTAAAACAGACGCCAAGAAGAACAAAATACTGGTGCTTTTTCTCCAACCATGCAGGTCACATCCATATTTGCGGTTGTGCCCAAATTAGACTGATCTAAAGGTCTGCAGATAGACTATGTTACGAAAGTCCATAGAGGTCACTAGTCCAGTTCCCTCCCAGTAAAATAGCTTAATCAGTTTATGAACAAACACAGTAAAAACGTTGAGATGGTTTTTGCTGGGTCTTGCGGTTTGGTTTACGGTTTGCCACAAAAACCAAAACTGAACTGGAAAATAGAAAAAACACCCAGGTCAATTCAAAAGTATGATAGATACCTTTATCTTCATAAAATAGGTCCAACTTATTGGTCAGATACTGATTATTAGGCTAAGCCTTTTAACTGAATCCTTATTTATTTATTCCTCTGAACCCGAAAGGCTGCTTTCCCAGCCCAGGATCGTGATACGTCCTGAATTCATGAAGTAAATAGTTGCTCAGTGAATTTGTGTGGTCGACCGATCAATACTTTTAACTTGCAGCTCCAAGACCGCAGGTTGAAAATTTTTATTGGTCTTCCCCCAAGTAACAAATATAGACTCTACCAGTTGATGGCTCTGAACTGGCATGGAATGTACCATCAGGGTCCAAATGATTAAGTTCACATTCAGTATCTTTGCAGTTTTGTGGGTATATCATGACTGCTACATGTAGTTATAAGCTGGGATCTCAAAATTTTCAGATATAGTGGGGCAAGAGTTACAACTTTTTGACAGTATTTCTGGGTCACGAACTTGGAACCTAACTCACTGTGTAACTTTAACCCTTTACCTAACCTGAAAAGCAGACGACACTTGCAAAAATAATTCTTGAATAACTATTTTTTTTCATTTTTTGTCTCAAAAACATAGGTTATGACCCCTCATTGGAACGAGCTCGACGAGCTCGTTCCAATGAGGGGTCATAACCTATGTTTTTGAGACAAAAAAGGAAAAAATAATGAAAATTAATTGGCGATTTTTGAGAATAGCGCTGGCCGGTTTTGGCCGTTACGTTGGGTAAAGGGTTAAACTCAATGTACTTCATAAAATCAATAATATAGTGTGCTATTTCTGCCATTTGTTTTTATTCATATTGTCATTTTGGAAGGGCTCATCAAGTTGTAATGGGTAAAACAGATTGCAGAATTTATGTTGGATTATCGGTCGTGATTTGCATTTGTTGACTAAATTTATAATTCTCAACACCAACTTTGACTCTATTCATTTATAAGGCAGAGGATTGGGCATGAACCATCCCCGTAAAGTATTGTAGCCACAATCTCGTTGGATAATGATTTTATTCTTTTCTTTTTCTCTTCTTTTTTCCGGAGATAAAGTCTAAAATAAAGGCAAGCAATATCTGCTGAATGACTTAACAGAAAACACATAACCTTACAATAGCATTTTCACCAGAGTAATAAAACTCATCAAATGCTGAAGTGCAGACAAAGTACAAGCTAATTTCAGCCAGGGGACCTCCAGGTTCAATTGCGATGTCCACTTACTGAATATTGTTTGTGCTACTTAAGCTGGGACACAAAATTTGAAGGTTTCTATCTGGGTTGAAATTCCACTTGATGGGTTTTAGTGACAATAAAAGGCCGCTCGGCCACACGTCCCCTGAAAAAAAAGTGTGCAATACAAGGTATTTGAAAAAAAAATTAATTTTTTCAAAGTTGAAAAAGGGGCAAAAATTGTCGGGCCGCACCCCAATTCGAACTTGACCTATATTTGATGTTGATACACCTACATACCAAATTTCATTGGATTTGGCCAACTATATGACAGTATATCTAAAGTTATCGGGAAACCCTAAAAAATGAATTTTCAAAGTCAAAAAAGGGCATAACTCTGGCAACAATTGTCAGGCTGCACCCCAATTTGAACTTGACCTGTATTTTATGTTGAAACACCTACATACCAAACTTCATTTGATTTGGCCAACTGTATCTAAAGTTATAATCGGGAAACCAAAGTGAGATAGACAGACGGGCACCGGCTATTTTAATAGTCTCCCCCCCCCCCCCACAATTTTTTTTTTTTGGGGGGGGGGGGGGGGGGAACAACTAGTTCTCGGGCACAGAAGATTAATTCTTGGATAAGTTCGTAAAACAGTTAAGTAAATGTTGCATTCATATCATTTAGAAATCATGTAGAAATCAAAATATATACCCAATAGTTGATTATTCCACTCTGCCCTTCCAAATAATAATATGTATACAAAGTATGTTATGAAACATCAAATGAGTAGAACTTTCACCTAGATAAAAATTTTCAAATTATGTGCAAGTGCTTAACAAGTGAAATCAATATTCAGTCAATATACTCCCATTGGAACCTGGGGTCCATTGACTGAAACTTTACTTGTAATTCTTTTGCTCTTAACAGTTAAAAACTAATTTATTACATAATCAGTATTAAACAAACTGAGTTTGTGTAGAACATTCGAAGATAAATCTGCAAATTAAATCATTAAATAGGATGCATGCTAAGTGCATGTGTTTTGTAGACCAATCAATATTTTCAACGTGCAGCCACAAGGCTGCACGTTGCAAATATTAATTGGTCTTCTCCCAAGTAACGAGTATGGACTCTTCCTGTTGCTGTCATTGTACTGATATGGAAGATACTACCAAGGTCAAAGGGCTAACGATTGTGTTTGACATCATCAAAACCTGGATCTTCATGATGTTAAAAAGGCACGATAACCCAAGTTAGAAAGGGTTAAATTCTCCAGTCATTTCAACACAAAACACTTCTGCCAGTCAGTCATAATTTACAGGTGTTTGACATGTGCCAAAGATCATAAAAATGGTGTACTTGAAGGTTTTTTGGCAAATTATGTTTTCTAGCGGAAAAAAGCAACGCAAGGTTTTTTCCTGTGGTAAATATTTAAAATGTGTCATGGACGTCATTGGATGATTATTTCATTGTTTGGATGTTGATGTTATTTCTTCATTACTGATTAAATTTTGATTAGGGCTGTCACGATTTTTCAATTTAGGAATCGATTAATCGTCGCAAATAATCGATGATAATCGATTAATCGTACCTAGATGACCTTCCCTCTCCCTCTCTTTGAGGTCGATAAAAATGAAGTTCAAGTCAGCTGACCTACCTCAAGTAAACAACGAAGACGATCATCTTTTAGGTACATTCAAAGCTTCGATGTTCAGAACTTTTGAACCGTCAGTGTAATAATCAAGACCGGTCGGCAGTTGCGAACTTCGCAACTGCCGACCGGTCTTGATTATTACACTGAAGGTTCAAAAGTTCAGAACACCAAACCTTTGATGAATGTACCTGAAAGACAAATGCTTCCAACAATTTCTTGGGGTTTAACATCGATGTTCTTAACTCTTTACCTTTGGAAACAATAGTTTTTTCATCAAATTTTCTTTTAATTATTAAACGTCTAAAACGGGATACAATTTACCGATTATTCGACAACGAAAAATACTAATCGATTTTGCCATGACCGATCAATAATCGATTAATAGATTAATCGTGACAGCCCTCATTTTGATGAGTTTTGTTAACACGTTTGCAGGGATAACATTCAAACGTGGGTACCCTACGCTATTTCCTTATCAAAATCAATGGCAGGTGTACCCACCCTGGGCTTCAGTCGCTGCTCTGACTCTCCTTACCACTAACCCCATCAAGTTGTTTATGGTCCTTTGTGGGATACTGTTCCACTCCTGAAGAAGGGCCTGAGTGAGCTGAGCAACGTTGTTTGGGACACTGATGTGCTTCCTCACCCTCATATCCAGCTCGTCCCACAAATGCTCGATTGGGTCTGTAGGGTGGCCAATTGAGAACTGGGACATTGATTTGGTTGAGGAAGTCATGACAAACCCTAGCAACATGTGGCCTTGCATTATCCTGCTGCAACTTAGGTTACACGCATGGATAAGTGGAAGGCCGTGAGGCATGAACGTGAGGCACCCATGTTTTGGGGCTTCGGGACCTCTTCAACCTTATAAGCTGAATATTTGTGTATGCACTTCTCAATACAAATCAAAATTTCCTTCCGTCACCATTCTTGTTCGATACGCACTGAATTTGACCTCACCATCCCATTGGTAGATAGTTAAAAATAGAATAAATTATTCTGGTATTTTTCTGTGACAAATATAGCAACCAATAGGAAGTCAACTCTCTGTCTACAGTCGTGTCCGATGAAATAGGCTGAATATCCAACCATGTGAGATCTTCCCACAATGTATGCATGCACCAAGTTTTTGCAAAATCCAATTGTATTAGAAGTTATTGTGTTCAAAAAATTTGCAGATGCTCCGACGGACATACAGGACCACTTTCTATATCCCCTGGCCACCTTTATTTGGGAGGGGAATACCAATTTCAAACGAGAGTACCGGCAAACTTTAACATCGTTTTCATGTACATAGATGGATGTTTGAGGTTCTGAAGCCAGTTTTAAGTACTTGCAAAATCTTGAAAGTTTACGTTGAATTCAAGGACTTTTCAGAATCCATGGATGTCCTGGAAACATTTATCTAACAATCAAATTCATTTTGGCTTGAGCACCAGAAAAGGAACGTATCACATAATGTGTTCCGATTCCGTATCATATAGACGACTCATTCTGATTCCGTATCATATAGACGACTCATTTCCAGGAATGCAACAGGCTATCATAACAGGTGCATGAATACATTCTATGTGCGTTTCAGTGATCGACTCAGCTGATTGATTACAAAACAAAATTCCTTACAATCAGCGACAGAACTATTAACAGCAAATGACCCCCCTCCCCTCCACAATATATAGAAACTGCACAATAAAATATTGCACTCTTGTAAATTCAAGCGTATCATCATAGGAAGTGACATTGAGAGTAAATAATTTTACAATGCAAGTTTGAAAATTTGCAGTGACTGCGTTACTCATTGTTTGTTAAAGTGCACTACAATACTGTTCCATAAAATATGGGGTTTTTTTTTTTACTTTTTCTCACCCAACATTATGTCCCAAAACTGTATTTATAATTTAAGATTTAATCTGTTTATGTGAAGGAATTGTTAGATAAATGAATTACCATGATAATGTGAATGTCCTATGATTTGTATCAGATTCTCGGTGGTGTCCAGAATGGGATCACAACTCGCCGACAAAGTCGGCTCGTTGAGATCTCATTCTGGACACCACCTCGAATCTGATACAACTCACAGGACATGTACATTATCATGATAATCTGTATTTATCAAAGTATTAAATGTAGCCTTTTACAGTAAAGTTAGAGAGTCAGCTTTCTGAACTCCAGATAATCAACACTTCCCAATGTGACTAGAAGATGACACTTGCAAAAATTTCATTTCTTACCATAAAAGTATATCTCACGACCTTGGAACATGATCACTTCAATGTGTTGTCATAAGCGATGTTTCGGAGTTAAACACTGAAAAAAGTTTCGACAATAGTGTAGCCCAATACAGTTGTTGCAGTAGGCCACAAAGCAGATCTGTTTTTTTTATTCTTTTATTATTATTTCTTTTTGTTGAAAGGTTTTTTTTTATGTTTTAGGCATCATGATCTACGGAATAGATCGCGGGAGTATACTTTTAGCCATTTTATTAACTTGAGGAATTTATTTGACAGAAATCAATTAATTTTTATTTTTTAAAATGAGGTAATAAAAAGATAGCATGCGACAGCCAAATGACCATGCTGGAGGGCTTGCGAAACACAGTTTTATTTTTCTTCAGCCTTCTACATGTCGGTAAAAGGTGGAGACGCAAGCATAAATAAGGATAAAATGAGTTATACTATTAAGAAAGAAAGAAGCATTTGATTCTGCTAAATGAATACTAATTCAATGTTCAACAAAATTATGCTGACATTTTCACAACAGAAAGTTACATTCAACATGATTGGCATTTTAAAAATCAGTATTTTTCAGCCATGATTAAAACTGTCAAGGCAGACCAACCTGTGAATGGATGACTACCCTTCCCCTCCCCTGTTTTATCAAAATAATTTTCCCATATATAACCTGTCCTTTCAAACTCTTTTCGAATATTTTTAACAATGTTATTTCTCAGTTCAGTGTAAACCTCTTTGGCAGTATCTTGATATGGCCCAGGTGTTATTGCATAGTGATTCAGAGCACTAATAGCGAGGTAGTTCATGTTTACCCATATAGCTCCTCTCCAGTAGGGAGGATCATGTTCAGTGTTATATCTGTTATATAAGGGAGAAGACTTTGCAAGTGACCGAAGACCATACTCTGTCCACAAAAGATTTGGATCTTTTAAATCAGTTATAATCTTGAACAGTTTGGGTGAATCAGGTTCAATCAATTTCAGAAGGAAGGGAAATAAACTGACATATCCAAATGTTGTGTCTATTAAACGATGTGTTGGTTCTTCCATAACCACTCTTATTTTATCTGGCGTAACCTGTGGAGGATGTTCACCTGGTTTCAGATTTGGTTGCTTTGGCCTCTCCAATTTTATTTTATCTGTATGTAAGCCATAGTCACTAAATCTCTGCTTCTTATCTGACCAGTGCAATTCTGCAAGCAGTTTATTATTAGATAACATTATATGCGTAGACATGTATTCCTCCCAGTCTTCACCAAGGGATCTTGCAATATCGGCCATCACCTCTGATGCTAGTGCTATCCAACAGCGAAGATCCAAATGATATTCAGTGTCAGATGGATGTGATGCACGTGGATAATCATCTAAACCTGATGTGAGAGTGAGTGGATTCTGTTGTTTTTTATTATTTGGATCTCGTCCCCTCCATCGATATGAGAAAGGCTTGGCCCCTATTTGACTAGTATTGTACCAAGAATACCACACTTTCAGTCGAGGGAAAATATTTCTCAAAAACTCTCGATCTCTTAGTTTTTTACTCTCTATTAAATTTCTAATTAATTTTTGTATTGGCAAAAATAATGTTGGCGGATTGGCATTCTCATTTTTCTGAACAACAAATTCTGCAGGCACTTTTGCTCTTGCCTCCAATCCAAGGATCTGTTCTCGTGGGATCCAACCATCAGCATTCAATAAATCAAGCCAGTGTGAAATAATGTCTCTTGAAATATCACTATCCCATTCACTAATCAAAATATTATGAAAGCCTTCATCCCACAGAAAACCACGTGGGAAGAATGATCTAGAAGGCACAGCAGTATAGAGAGGAGCATTCCAGTATTCCACAGGCTCCTCATTATAAGGAGACTGTACAATTGACTGTCCATAGAAGTATCCAATGCCTCCAAGCATGTTACTCAGAGCAGCTTTCGCAAACTTGATTTCATTTTCCTTATATCCTTTTTCTTCTAATTTAAAAATCCTAGTAAATTTCTTATCAAATTCTTCTTTATATTCTGCTAACAAATTAGTAAATACCTTTCCAGTTAATGTAGACAGTCTTGGTTGAGTGCTTCCTGACTCAAATATTACTTCAGTTTCGAATGGTAAAGTTACAGTCATTTGCCCAACAATGAAATTGGCACCAGGACTGTCTCTTGGAATCAGTTTACCTCCAAGAACAAAGAAAGGTATAGTTCTACCTTTATCCCAGGCATCTACTTTCATACTGCTAATAACAACCTCCTTTAGTTTATCAAGTGATGGAGCATAGGTGATAAGATAATTGTGTTTCTGCTGAGCAGCCTTTGATTTCACAAACTGAATTTCAAAATTTCCTACTTCCTCTGTCGACCCTGATATTCCAGAGAGTCTGTTCTTTGAAAAGATAGGCTTCAATTTGTCATCTCCATCTGAGGCCATGTAGAACATCAATGACACAACAGTAGCTTTGTTAGGATCCTGAAAATTGAAAAACACCACTTCAGATTACTATTATTTGAAATATCTACATTAATGGGATAATGGCCAAGACTGTAGCTACAAGTAGCTTTCAAAAAACGTTTCATTACATACATATTATTTTGAGCATATCTGGAACACACTATCCAAGCCTTGTAATGATGAGTAGGGTGTCCTCACCTCACCAGCCTGAAAAATTGTCAAGATGCTGCAAGCTCGTGAGGAAAAATAGTGCATTTTTGAGTCCTTCTGTACCTAAACCAAGTTTTAAAGCTGTGCCTCCTTAACGTAACCAACTGGCAAGATTAAGATGTTAAAATCATCAACTCTACCATTGAATATCATCAAGGTAGCTTTGATCTTTTGAGCCATTACATTTAGGGTGCTATTGCAGAGATGGGCAATAAATCGAAAAACCAAACCGATATCATGGCCGTACTGAAAAACCGAACTGAACAAATCATTGAATACCGAAACTGTCTGAATTTTCAAATTTTCCTACTATTTATAAAGGCCCTACTGAGACTTCATAGCAGTTGAAGAGTTCATTTTCATGAAAGAAGAGAAAGATTTTCTTTTCAGTTTTGTTAACTCTTGGGGGAGGGGGGTGGGGGGGGGGGGGTGGCTGGCCAGGTGACCTGTAGTCTCATCAGACTACAACCTGTACACATCCAGCTGTTTAGCAGTGATTTCTAGACAAGTCTTGGCTGCCTTAACAGGCAGCCAAGACTTGTCTAGAAATCACTACATACCCAGGTGCTTTATCTATTGTCAGCAGGACCTCCTGAAGATGGAATGGTCAGGGTGCAGGCTCGGAGATTGCATATGCCTGAAATAGGCCTTTATAGAGGCCTTCGAGGTTTCAGCTATCTAATTTGATCAGTTTGTATTTACATCAGTACTTTTAGTAGGGAGCTCAAATGTGTATTTATTTTCAATGTAAAGCATTTTAGAGAACAACCTTGTGATTTTATGCAATATAAAAACTATGTATTATTATTATTATAGGTTAGGGTGTGTTTAGAACAAGTCACAAAAAGTTAAAAAATTTATAGTAATTTCTATATTTTTGATACTTACCAATGACCCAGACATAGCTGGTGCTAACTCTTAAAATATAGGGCCAAACACAAATTTTGCCCCCCAATCCCCAAAATTTGCATCTAAAACCAAAGAAACATGTCCTGAAAGGCCCTCCACACTTCACCTCTACTGCGCATGCGCAGAGTCAAGGATGTTCCGAAATTGGCGCCATTAATCATTCTAATAACCAGTGCCTGGTAAGCGCTATGTACTCAGCGGGGAGGCAAGAGTTCCCAACTCCTGGGAGGGCCATCCCCGTCTGGGTCATTGGTGAGTATAAAAAATATAGAAATTACTATAAATTTTTTAACATTTTTATACTGTACCAATGACCCAGACATAGCTGAATAGTAAAAAGGCTGGAGGGCCAAGGACATAGAGCAAAATGGAATACGCTCAATAATATAAAATAGAGTCATCCCCTGTAGGGAAAAAGAAGTAATAGGCCTTACATGTATCTTTCTTATTTATGATAAATTAGAAAGATACAACACCTTCCAAAATTGAGCTTCATACATCCATGTACTCTATTAATATCCAATATAATCCTTATACTAATAATTTTTAAAGTAAGCCAATAAATAAAGTAAGTCTAGAGAATAGAGACTCTTATACTCCTTAAAAGAGTCTGAGGATTGCATAATCATGTCCGTTGACATATGCAAAATTCAAAAGCTATACTTTAAAAACTAAGACTTGAATGAATTTTTAAAACATAAACTTCTCACTAAACAACCATCCCAATAACAGCTCAGAATTACTAACTCCGGAGGAGGTATCCCCTTGTTTTCATAGTAAAACAGGTGACCCAAGGGAACACCCCCCCCCCCCCCCCCCCCCTTTTTCTTGCCCTGGGTCAAATAGCCCAGAGCGAAGAGGGCAGCAGAACGGAGACACTGCCGAAACAGACAGCCTACCTAGCTATAGTAGCAACTGTTAAGTGAATGACATTCTGAGCAGTAGATAATAGACCTAACAATAGAGGCCTCCAGAAATGGACTCGATATTTCTGAGATAAAAATTCATGAATGTGGATGGCTGAGCGCAATGAGCAGCCTTCAAAAATCTATAATAGCGACACTATTAATGTAAGCCCAAGATGTAGAAGAACTCTTACTTCATGAGCCGAAATCTTAAGCACAACTGCTGAGTCAATGATATACCATAAGCAGTACCGATAGTTAATAGAATCCATTAACAATAGAATGGAGCGTAATGTCCTTCTACTAGGCATCAAAGACAGAAGAAGCTTACGCCCATAGTAATAAACAGATATCTGTTTATAAATACATAAACTCTACCCGGAAAGAGTAAAGGCCTATGCCTGTACGAAGACGGAAGGACCTTAATAACAATAGGTTCCGGATATTAGGAGCCTAACTCTTATGCAAAAATCCAACCTAAATAGTAACGGAAGTTGTGATTCCGAAACTACGAAAGTGAAAATCATCCATCGATAGTGCATGAAACTTACTGACTCTTCAGTAAAAGAGAAACCAACAGAATTACTGTCTAAAAGGTCAGAATTTGAAAACTACTGTTTCCAGAGGCTCAAATGATTACTTAGCTAAATAAGAACCGAAGTTAAATTTCATATAGGAATTTAATCTAAAGATTCTAAGTCTATTTATCAAAAAGTTACTAACTGACTTAGATAAAGAGACATAAGACTCAATTGTAAACTATCCTAGAGTGCATAGGTATGAGGTAACATAAACCTATAACCTTAATAATAACAGGCTGCAGTAGATCTTTTGAAACAAGTATACTAAAAAACTGCAATGAGTAGTATGGAGGGATCAACAATATGAACATAATGATCCCTACACCAACGACGGAAGAGCCTCCACTTTAGCCGCATAGAATAACGAAGAAGAGGATCTCCTATAGTAAGAAATCTCGTCCAAAGCTCGTCCAGTACAATGCTTACAATGCAATACGGACCACACAACGGAATACATGAAGGTTGCGACCTTGCGGGTTGTGATAAAGATGACACGATTTACCCAGTGAAAAAAGATCCTCACATTGAGGAAGATTTCACGTTAAGTCCCACAGTAGACAACAGAGTAAATTACCCATGGTCTCTGTGAAGATAGAGATGCTATCAACAGAAATGTATTGTGGTTGTTTATCTTAGCAATACCTGCTGAAACAACAGCGCCGGAGGATACGCATATCCTATCATTCCGTCCTATAGATCAATAGAGCGTTAACAACATTAGCTCAGAGATCTGGACAAGCCAACACATACGTCTGCAATTGATTAGCAAGCTGTGTCGTAAATAAATCATCATTGGGCGCTCCCATAGATAGCAAATCTGATTGAATACTCGTTTATTGAGAGTCCATTCTGACAGCAACAAGTGACCCCTAAGAGAACAGGAGTCCGGTAAAACAATCAGACGACCCGGAATATGACGGACCAAAACAGAACTTGGTGTACTATAACCAACAGACGGATTCTTTCCATTAAATTGAATAACGGAAACGAAAGAGTGCCTCCCTGGTTCCGGAGATACGCCACTACTGTCGAATTAACGGACAGGATTTGGGCATGCGTTTCTGAATAATGTTCATGCAATGACATAAAGCAAGCCTAAAAAACATTATTCCGCGGAAGATAATTGGTTGCTAAGAGACTGCGGAACCCAAAGACCCTGGCACTTCGAATACGTTGGGATCAGTATTATATCCCAATCTGTTTGACTGGCAACCGTCATAACAGCAACACTCGGGTCCGGCAACTGCAGTGGCACTCTCTGAGTCAACCACCGAATGTTTGCCCCAGTCTGAATCTCTTGTAACACTAGATAGACAAGAGAACATGTAAATCGAGCAATTCATGGATTGCCGAAAAGTTGCCGTCGAAGAGAAGCTTCTCCGAGAACGAAGCGACTCTGAGAGAGTTCTTAACCTTACTATCCACGCGCGTGGATGTAGCTAGGGCTGCGTCACGTCTAACCAACTCCAATCAGCCACTGAAGGGCGGAGTTATACGTGAACAAACTACTGCCCTCAAAAGAAATTACATTGAGAATAATATCCCGTAAATCTTTTCTTGAAGACGTAATGATAACGCCTCACGTATGATAAAGCGTCTAAGTTAAGTCTACTAGACATGATTGTCGTTTCCAACATTGAAGTTGGAAAAGACATAGACGGCGAAAAAGAATATTTCCAGTCTTTAACCACACCGTCTAGACGCATATGAACTCTCGGTATGCCCTGCACTGCCAAAATAAACTATTCGTATAAATGATAAAACGGCAGAAATGAGCAACGCGGACAAGAAACTAAACTATCATGCTTGGTAGCAGGCTTGTATGCATATATAGCATCGAAAAAAAACAACACATGTTGTAATGAAATTATTGGACTGCGTCGGTAAGTCAGGGACAATGTCCCCGAACCGATCGAAAATTCCGAGTCCAATGACGCTATAAGTCTCTTATCCAACATCGCAGCAATGTAGTCCAAAATAACAATCACTGGAAGATAATGCCAGAAGATATGAATGGCAGCTTCCGATACTACAAAAGGGAAAACTCGAAATCTTTTGAATCCCTTTCGCCATCCTGTCGGACCCTATAAAGCGTTCAGTCGTCCGTACCTGATGCAACCGCGGACCGCACCGACCCAGCGCCGTCGGATAATTCCTGATTCGACCAAGAACTGTCAATTGCTGGGATGCTGCGAAACAACTGTGCTAACTCGGATAGCACGTCCGTCATTGAGGCCTGAGGAGAAGCGGTCCTACAATGCATTGCCGCTGGAAGCTCCGTGATCGTTACCCCGTGCATACTACCAATATGCGAGCGAACGGAGTGTATAGGCCTCGTGTCCCTTGGCTACCGGATGGCGCGACCTATTCGCCGTGGAATCACTGAATGACGAAACTGATCGGATACTCGAGGTCACGTAGCCAATGTGCGGTCGTGTGCCCTGCTGTGAGGATGAGGAAGCATTATGGACAGTCTCTCGGACTGTCAATATAACGGAGTGTCCTGACCGACAGACATATGCTCCGAATGTAAAATATCAGAACCACAACATGCGGTCCCCTATGTTGTTGGACGAGAGAGGGACCTCTCTCACTCACAGCCCGGACGGACCTGGACAAGCCAGGAACCGGACTAACAGGCTTCCTCCGATCTGTCCTCAATATGCCGTCACTGGGTGAGTACTAAAGTAATTAAAGTGCTCGCATCACCCAAATCTCCTTCATAGACCGCAACGGACGAACCCGGCAGCCGAACCATTCGATGAATGCACGCTACACCGGGTGAGCTAGCGAATGTCACTCCGTAGGCGATAGACATATTCCATGAGCACTTATTGCCGCTAGCTCTTCATTAACTATGACGACAGAGGCACACTTTTGAAAGACATCTCCGTAACTTTGCGAACAAGAAACCAGAAATGCTTGGTTATTGCAAGCATATAATAATAATATATATAGCGTCGTTCAATAATTCGAAAGTTTGTGTGACATTATTGGACTATGTCGGAACTGAGGGACGATGTCCCTGAACCGAACCAAAAATTTCTAAGTCCACCGACGCTATCAGTTTCTTATCCGGCATCGCAGCAATCTGGTCCGACGAAAGAAGCTGTAGAAGACCAAGTCAGATGACATACACAACAGCATATGTTGTTCCGAAAGGGAAAGCTCGAAATCCTCCAAATCCCTTTCGGTATCCCGTCGGACCGGATGAAATATTCGGACGTCCGTACCCGCTTCCGCGGAGCGTCCCGACCCAGCATCGTCGGATAAAAAATATGCGACAGATTCAGTTGATGCTGGGATGCTGCGATAAACTGTGCTATTTAGGAAAGCACATCCGTTCCCGAGGCCTGTGCAGTAGCGGTCTTACGATGCATTGCCGCCGGAAGCTCCGTGTACGTTGACTCCCGCACACTTCCTATGCGAACGTCCGGAGTCTGCAGGCCTCGTGTCCCTGGCTACCAGATGGTGTGACCTGGTCGCCGATGATTCTCTGACTGGCGAAGCTGACTGGATATCCATGGTCACATAGCCAAGAGCGGTCGTGTGCGCTATCATGAGAATGAGGAAGTCTTATTGACAGTCTACTCCGGACTGACTATATGTCGGAGCGTCCCGAGCGACGGACGTATGCTCCGAATGCGAAACATTTTGTACCACAACATCTGGGGCCAGATGTTGTTGTACGAGAGAGGGGCCTCTCTCGCTCGCCGTCCGGATGGACCAGAACGAGCTATGAACCGGACTAAAAGGCTTCCTCCGTTCTCCCTCCGATCCGCCGTCACTGGGTGTGCATTAGGTTGATTTATAGTGCTTGCATCACCCCAAAATTCCTTCTAGACCGCAACGGACGAACCCGGCTGCCGAACCATTCGGTGAATGGACGCTACACCGGGCGAGCTAGCGGACGTCAAAGGCCGTCGAACCTACTAGGGGCCTCTTAGGCAATTGGCGTATTTACATGAGCACTTTTCCGCTAGCCCTTCATTAATTGTGACGACGGAGGCACACTGTTGGAAGACATCACAGATACATCATCCTAATCTTGATCGTCTGAAATAGAAATTGATAAAGTAGAGTGACCCTGCGGGGAAAGGACCGGAGTATCCAATTCCCCAATAACATACCGTGACATACGCTTCCCATATTGTCATCGAAATCATACGATACAGAACAGGAGTTAATGCGAGTACACTGACCACATATAGAATGATTATAAAGTCAGAGGAAGACTTCCTCTTATTATAATTGATCAATATCCTTTCAATTTCAAGTCCTGGTACTCGCACTAACCCCTGGCAATCAAAATACATAATAATAATATGATCCATTAATAAAGAAAAAATAATTGAAATCAAAATATTTTGAAAAAATATTTTTTCAGAACAGCCCAAGTTTCTGAAAAGTAACGTTGAGCCCCAATGGATCCCAAGCCTAAGTGTGGACAAAAATTTTAAAAATATTTTAAACAATTTATTCAACACTTACGAACAATAATAATGTATCTAGTTATGATTAAAATAACATCAAGATATTATTTTCCAGAAATCCCCCCCTCACACAGAGGGCTGTTGTAAATGTAAACAATGAGTGTAAAAACACTAAAATAAGACTCCAGGCACCCAGGCCCGAAATCAGTTACCAAAAATACACTATCTGATGCAAAACAGAGACTTCCAGGGAAGAAACTGCAGAACATCAGATGGTAGATGCAGAACACAACGCCTAACCACCCGTAGGTGAAGACGTAAACATGGGGAAAAGAACAGAAATCATTCTGTTATTCAGCTAAAACTCCCAAGAAAATTTAGTAATAATAATTACAAAAACTATGCCAAAAGCATGGGAGAATAGCAAGGGGGGACTTAAAGGACAGGGAGAGAGGAAAACACTGAAAAAAACAGTGTAACTAAATAACAAGAATGACAACAAAATGGCTGCTGCCTCGAAAATAGGTAACTTAACATAATTTCATTAAAAAATTTTAAGTTACAGCCCTGATAATATTCTGTCACACATTTTTCCTCTCCTCCTTTTCTATCCTCCTTAGAATCACCATTTCACTAATATTTATGTGTCTGGCATCATTTAAACTGAGATTTACAAGCACAAAGATCAGTCAGATGTTAACTGATGAAAGGCCAAACTTAGAATGATTAATGGCGCCAATTTCGGAACGTCCTTGACACTGCGCATGCGCAGTAGAGGTGAAGTGTGGAGGGCCTTTCAGGACATGTTTCTTTGGTTTTAGATGCAAATTTTGGGGATTGGGGGGCAAAATTTGTGTTTGGCCCTATATTTTAAGAGTTAGCACCAGCTATGTCTGGGTCATTGGTACAGTATAAAAATATTACTGTGGATACATGTATGATTTGTTTTTGTAAAAGAATGCCACTGTTGAGCTCACTGGTAGTAATATTTGTGGCACTGTGGTAGAATGATACACAAACTTATTATTTTCCTGTGAATTCCAGTTTAGTACCATCAGCAAATCTCAGTCATTTCAGATACCGAATACCAAACCGATATTGAGGTACAAGTATACCTCCTTAAAAATACCTAAACTAATACCAAACTCAAAATTTCAATACCACCTATCCCTAGCTATCGGCAGTTATCGTGGCAAAGAAAATTCTGTTGATGAGAAATAAGTGTTGTGCGGTTTTATTTTTCTTGTTTCAGTTCAGTTTCGGTTCGGTTTTTAAAAAAAAAACTTGGTTTATAGGTCGGTTTTCGGGTTTTTAATAGTAAGACATCTGCAGTTTCGAACAGAAACTATGTAGTGTCAATATAATGCCCATACTGTCATATTTTCAATGATGATTTAATTGGCAGTGACTAGCATTGGCCATTGGTACTAAGTGTATAAATGGCAGGCATTATCAAAGCCAAAAAAAATAAAAGAAAATAAAATGTAACAGTGTTCGTAGAAAACCACCACTCAGTACTCACCAATTCTAGGCACATGCCCCCCTCACCTCTGCTCTTTAAGTTCAGGCGTAAGAGAGTCTATGATGAATTGATATTAACACCTGGGTGCAAAATGAGCCAATTCACAATTTCCCAGGGCTCTGTTCAGTGTTCACTCCTGGGTGGGGCCCTGGGCAGCGTAGTGAGCCCAGTGACCCTACCAGGCATTGCAAGTATTACCACGCGTTGCCAAATGGTTCACCTAGACACCCATCCTAAGATATTTGACAATGAACTGGAGTATGGACTCTTTTCAGTACCCCCCCCCCCCCTCCACTCACAGTGGTGGCTAGTGCCACCACCCGCCCTAGTAAGATAATCAGCAATAATTTCATGTCAGTCTGGAATGGGAAAGTCATATTGTTTGTAGCTGGATGGGCTTCAAAACGAACCACTTTACCAAATACCTATTGTCTATCTTAACCCCCCCCCCCTCCCCCGCCCCTCACCTCCATTGCGCGCACACAATGGTTTTAGCTCAACGGAATTGATTTTACAAATTCACTGGTGTACTGTTTTATATTGTAACTTTCTGTGTTTGCCTCTCGCCATTCCACTTTCTATTTCTACCGCTGATGTGTTCCTTTGGTTGGCCCCCTTGGAATTAGTTGTGTGGGAATGCAACCGCGGCATGTTGACAAGAGTGATATTACAGAAGTTAAGAACGCAGCTTTTTCCCCTGGATATGGACGATTTAGTCTTGGGACGTTTCGGCCTTCATATATTGAACTAAATAGAATAAGAACTTGGGGTTTCATGTTTTAGTGGTCCAGGACAAAATGTCTCCGGTCGGAATGTCCCAAGACTGAATCGCAGTAAAACCTCTTCCCGGATAAGCACATCAAGGGAGGCAACAGATTTACATCCAAAACACGTGGTGGGGAAACCCGTGACAAATGTTATTTTCAAATACGACAATGAAATACCAAGACCTTTTTCTGATATGATATTATTCACTGTCCAACAGATTGTAGATAAGTAATTTTAATTAAACTGATTGACTATTTCAGACAAACCTGTTCAAAAACAAAGCCAATGGTGAAAGGTATTTCCTGCAATCAGTGAAATGTAGGCGTGTTGGCTGCCTGTTTTGTCATTCTCACAGAAAACACAACCCATTTTTACGTCAATGATGTGTGATTGACAACTTGTCATACATCATTCTGGAGTGATCGGGACATGCTGCAGTGACCCCTTTACATCCAGAATGTGGCGTGCATTGACAACGCTGTCATTTCTTGACAAAGCTTGACATTTCAGACGTTGTTAGTGCAAACTGAACAATGAAAACATCTCTTCCCGACGTTTTAGGAAAAAAAACGAAACCATACTCATTTATCAATTACACGGTTTCGGTTTTAAAGCAAAACCGAAACTGACTTATAAAACCGGTAGACTGTACAACACTATTTTAACATCATTGGGTACTTTTTCCACTGTACGGACAGAGGACTAGGAGGCACGCACTTCCCAGGCATCCTAATTTTTTTTACTGAATGGTTAAAGCTATAATATGCACGACGTTTTAAAAAACTCAAAATATGAAAAACAGAACAGCTCCTTTCATGACTTTGACAAGGAAACTTCATTAAACATCTGTCAAACGAGTCATTAAACGAAAGGGTTATCAACTTACATGTAACAGTCTCTTATGACCTAATTTACTGAGACAATTATGTTTCCAACAGAAAAGCCGACTAGTCGATTTTGAATCGATTACTCCTGTCGACTAGTCGAATTTGAAAAATAGGTAATCGTTTCAACACTACAAGAATAATGAAGTCAGGCGCATGTCCCAAAAATGGGAAACATGAAATAATTTTTATGATTATTGTCAAGTTACAGCACTGAACCTCTCAAACCACCATTGTTCACTTCGATCATCCATTTATAGCCTTGAATCCACCAATTCTTTCATTGACTTGTGTCTGGAATCTTCAAAAATGAGATTTTAAAGCACAGATGTCAGTTCAGTTGTTACTGACCTTGGGCCAAACAGAAGAATGATGTTTGCGCCAATTCTGGTCTCTTCTTGGGTACTGCGCATGCGCAAGTACTAAAAGTATGGAGAGCCAGATAGGACTTTTAATTTTCGGTATTGTATGCAAATTTTGGGGATGGGGGGGGGAGGGTTCAAAATTTGTGTTTGGCCCTTAATAATATTGAGGTTGCACCAGTCTGGGCCATTGGTTTTAGTATTAAAATATGCAGGAGGGCTAAAAATTCCCCTTCTACATGTAAATCTGCCCAGGAGGACAAATGCTCGCACCAGGATACACATCGTCACTTGAGTTCCATTATGTTCTATCTCCCAGTAGGGAGACAGAACAAAATGAAACTCGGGTGACAACATGTTTTGGGAAGTCTTCTTGCTTCATAAAGTAAGTGTAAGACTAACAAGATTGATCACATCCATCCCCAGCAGTATTTCTAGGGAGCTGCACATCTTGAGGTAGGATTGTACTTTCCCCAAGAATGTTCAAATATTATTCTACATCTAATTGGCGGCATTACCAGAGAGACACAATTTTGGGTCTTTATCTCAAAATTTTGACCTAAAATTTCAAAATTTGGAATTTTATCTCGAAATTTTGACTTTTTATCTCAAAGTTTTTCCTTTTTATCTCAAAATTTCAATTTAATATCTCGAAATTTTGTCTTTTTATCTCGAAATTTCGACTTAAAATCTCGAAATTTTTACTTTTCATCTCGAAATATTGACTTTTTATCTTGAAATCTTGACTCGAAATTTCAACGACACAAAATTTGAAATTACCGTAATGCCTCCACATGCTTTCCACATACTTGTTCCATGCATTTTTATTTTATCTCAGTGTAACTGCCTCGGGTGTATTTTTAAACAGCAAAAGCATCCTGGTTCGGAATTCAAGGGATTAACAGTTATCTTCGTGTTGGTTTTAGTCATGTTTAATTTTTGCTGAATGTCGACCATTTTAGTGGACTATGTATGGTATGGACATAATACACAAATACAATGAGTTTGGGCACCCAAACCAGTATACCGGTACCAAAAACATCATGGATATGGCCCTGATTGGAGACAAATATGTATAACAATTAATGTTACAGATAGAGATGGGCGGTATTTGAATTTTGAGTTCGGTATCGGTTTCGGTATTTTTGTGTGGGCATACCGCGGTATCGGTTCGGTATTCGGTATGTGACTTCAGATTCACTGATAGTACCAAAGGGGAATCCATGTCAGCAAAAATACAGAATAAGTTGTTCTTGTATCATTCTATCACAGTGCTACACATGCCATTGTTGATGGGCTCAACATTGTCATTCTTTTGTCAACCCAGATCATATCTACAGTAATTTGGTGACTTGTTCTAAATACGCCTTAACTTTTCAAGCTCACTTAAGGCGTCTGTAATCATAGAATGTGTGTCCTGAAGATGTCATCTTTAGGTGGGCCTGATGACAGTAGTAAAATTATCTGGTCAGTGATTTCTAGCCAAGTCTTGGCTGCCTGTTAAGGCAGCCAAGACTTGGATAGAAATCACTGCTAAGCAACTGGACATGTACAGGTCGTAGACTATTGATAATTTAGTACAACTGCCCTGGTCCTTAAGGCTTAACAAAACTGAAAAATAAAATCAGTCACTTCTTTCAAGAAAATGAACACTTCAACTACTATCAGTCCTCATCAAGGCCTTATAAATAGCGAATGCACAGGGAAAATTGAAAATATCGTTGGTTTCGGTATTCAAAGATTGGGTCGGTTCGGTTTTTCGGTGTTCCCATGATATCGGTATCGGTTCGGTTTTTCGGTATATTGCCCATCTCTAGTTACAGACTTATTTGGAAATTTATTAAATTAAATGAAATCTGGTAAAAAAGAATCTAGTAATTTCAGTTTATTTTTTTATAAAGTAACTTACCGTTCTTGCTGGCCGTCAGTTGTTTTTTACATTTTTCTTTTTGAGGGGTGGGGTGGGGGTATTATTGCCTTTGATGTCTAGAAGTCACTGCTAAACAGACATGTTAATCTCCAGAATAATTTTTCAGGGAACATGAGGGTAATTTTCAGGGAAATGGTATGGATTTCAGGGAAAAGTTTGCGCGGGGGCAAAACAGAAGAAACAACTTGCAAATTTTCAGCTCATAGACCACCATTAACACCAGCTTATATCCAGATCTAGTTGTCAATTATGCTGATGCATTTATGCTATGTTAAAACATCATAAAATAATTGCTGATTTGACCTCCCCCCACCATCCTCTTCTTCATAACCCCACCCCCACCCCCACCCCAGAGCACACCACCTGTGGTTTGCGTTTATCAAAGTCTGCTCAGATAATAATTTCCAAAGTCTGGAAATGTTAACAGGAAAAGATGTCCTAATGTTCAGTTACTTCAAGACGATTTGTACTTGGAAAGTATTTTTTAAAAATCCTTCATGCATGTGTGGACGTTTGTGCCCTAAACAAAACTTTTCTTTTCATCATTTAAGGATTTTCTTTTTTAATTCCATTCGAAATTTTCTGGGTACAGACAGCCAACAACAGTTAAGTTAGAACTGTTGTCAGCACAATGGCATAAATGTATTGTTAGAAAATAAGCCCATTGTGCATAAATCTGCAGTCATAATTTTTTGGCATCCTAAGCGACTTTAACCTATTTTTAAACTGTAAAATAGTTGAGGTCAAGGTGTTGTTTACATTTTGATTGTGTTTGGAAAATGGATGAGAATTAAAGCCATTCTATGAACAAATAAATATATATTATTTAATTCCTTTTCATATATTTTATTTACCAAAAAATTGCATTTAAATAAAGGTGGAGTTTTCAATTTTTTTATAAAGTAAGTCACCTATTTTCACTTCGACGCTCGCACATTGATCACGAATCTCTGATTGCAAAGAAAAATACAGAAATAAACATGAACACAGCTAAAATATATATCATAAAATACCCTTTCCTTTAATAAATTTAATTTAAATCCTTATTTTACTGCTTCGTAAGTTTTTACCAGAGTTTGAAATGCATGTGATTTCACTAACGTTTTACATAAGTTACAACGGGAAAAAATATTCGACTGTTGTTTTCCAGGATTTTTGGTCCAAAACTGATTCCCGTCCGGGAGGCCAGGAACTACACTGAAATTTCGGGATTTTCCCAGGCATTCCGGGAGAGTTAACATGTCTGCTGCTAAACAAGAAATTCAGTTAAGAGAGTGGCGGGGGAAAGATATTTTTAACTGCTCACTTTTCAACAAAATTTATAAAAAACCTAAAATGCATCTGCAAGCTTAAATTCTCAGTTTCAAAAATAAAACACAGAAAAGGGCAGAATGAAATGAATTAAATACTGGTGCTGTTTTCTCCATCCGAACTGGTGCCTTTTTCACCAACTGGTGCCATTTTCGTCAGTGCAATCGGTGCAGTTTTCACCACCCAATGTGCCCTTTTCACTCACTTGGAGACATTTTTGCTATAACCCTTGCATTATATGAGCATGTCCATAGGACATGGACCCATCTTCAATAAAAAATATAGTCAGTGTTGTCCTTTTTTCCAAATGCAGTCCTGTTGCTGTATCGTAAAGTGTTTTGAATGCCTAGCTTTGTTCTTTGATATCTTAAGCACATTTGGCCATGAGTTGTTCTCTGGAAATATTATTTTATTATCAGTTCTGGTACGAATATGGTAGCAGACTTTCAAGAATCATTGGTGCCTGCTGTCAACTCTGGAGTTGAATGCATATATTTTTTGTGTTCTATACTGTACAGTTGCCATGGAGTGATCGTAATCCACGCATGAACAGTCCTGTCCACCTATGTGTTTACCAGGTAATAAAAATCATCAACAAAAATGTAATTAACAAATGGTTGTACTCAGTGCTTCATTAATTAAACTTTTGATGATTATTCCTATCATTATTGTTTGGAATCTAATATCAATGCATCTGTGGAAATATTGTCCACCTGCGGAAAGTGACGAGTCCATGGCGGCTGTACTGTACATGTACATCACAACCTTTATTTTGTTGTATAATTTGTGTATATTTAATTTGAATTTATGGAATATCAGCTCCAGGTGGAAATTTCAAAGTAAACAATTTTCCCTTACTTATGTAGCACCTTAATTTATTTGAAGATGAAAATAAATTTAATAACCTTTGGTTTTATTGTAAATCTTGCTGTCCAATCTTTCCATAATTCACCAGGTCGTTTAACAAATTCTGTTCTTATTGTGTAGTGTTTCTCCTCGATTTCTTGAATTCCGAAATTCACACCATTGTGTGCCAACCATCCATATTTTTGTATATGGTCTCCTTGGTCACACCAATGTCGTATTGGTGGTGGATTTTCGTTAGTTAGTTGGGGTAGCCACATCATTCCAAACACAGGAGATTTTGGGGTTCTGGCTTTCATTCCAAAGTATAGTTGAGACCTGTAAGTTCCCCAAAATTTCAATGAATCCTGATATAAACTGGTCAGATTGTGTCGGACCATATTTGGAGCATCTAAAGGCACTCTTATCCGTTCTTTCATGCGTATTTGATAGACAAAGTAGCCAACACTAATTACCGCAACGGACACCAACGCAACAGCGATAATTACGGCAGACGATTTTGATGTTTGCGGCGAAGACGCTTTAAATTTTTTCTCCAAATCAACATCATTTTGACATGTATCATTTTTCTCTTGGTTCCGGCGCCGAACCTCCTTGCTTCTTGCCATTTCAAAACCCGCTCTCATCAGTCGATTTCTACATCAAGGCTACTTCATTCCAGAAAACGTATTGCTGCATGGAAACCAGCCACGTTCACAGAATTCAAAGGAAGTGCAAATTCAGCGATTGTCTCCCGCAAATGCATAAGAAATATCAAGGGAGCCAATATTTTTCGCTTCAGCTTTCACAGTTTCAGTTATCGCCCATGATATACTTTGCTGGTTACAAACATTTTGACACGTGACGGTTGTGATGTGGGCTTTCCAAGATAGCATCTCAAACAAGAAGAACGGCAAAGGGGATGTTAGACGTATTTGATGCTAATTCCGATACATGATTTAATTTGTACACTTTAGGTAATATAACGAGTTGGCTCACGTTGACAAAATGGATAGCGATATTGAATAGGATAACCCAAAAAGTACATGGAAACCTGGGCCCGTGGTAAACTGGGCTGGGTGGATGAAAACCTGGGCTTTTCACCGAAAACACATTTTGCCGGGAAAGACAGCTTGCCGGAACATAAAATTTAGAAAAAAGACACGTCGCCGAAGTAACAAAATGTAACTTTATCTTACCATCCCCGCATATATCCTAATAATTTCTTAGCGACGATCACAATATTATTATTCACTCAACTCGACAAGTGTCCCCTACCACCGTTTCGACCCACATTTAAATGTATGCCATTTCCTTATTTTTATTGAACAAAATAGACGTTTTGTACCATATATTAATATGTGGTATTCTTCTTTTTACATTTTAAAAATTTATTTTAATTTAAAAATAAATAAAATTCATTGGACGGGATACTTATTATTTATATTTCATTTATTACAAGAACAAAATTGCTGGCTGGGGGCGGCAACAGTCTTTTATCTAGAAATGAACTGAAATGCATAAACCTATGGTTACATATATTATGAGCTGTGCAATACTATATAAAAAATAATAGATGCAGTGAAATGTGTTTATGATAATTTACACGTGAAGTAACCTTAGCAATGTTCTTATAAACCTACAGTTAAAATTTAATTTGCCGCCTTCAGAGATATAAATTGATTTATAACATAACAGTTGAGTGCCTTGAACTTTTTATTTTGAGTAAAATTAGTGGTATTCCTGTGCAATTACTGTCGAGCAATTAATGAGACACTCAGAAAAACATTGCCCCCACCTCCCCCACTGCCCAGAAAATGCTATGGTCTGTATTGGCCTCGATTAAGGCAAGTAGGCCTACATGTAGTGCACAACGTTATCATTGAAATTGGCCACAACAATCGGCAAAGCCAGGCTAATTTTTTTTTATTTATTGGTATTTAAGGCCACATATTTCTGCACAATGGCTAATCGTGACCACGACATGGAGATAAAATCAAGTTTAGCCAATCGTTTATACTCATCTTGCCCATTTCAGAGGACTTCCACCCAAGCATTGGTGACTGGGTCCTGTTTTACCAGTAAGCAGAGCTTGTTTAACGTAGTAAACAAGCACTGATTCACTCCCCGGGGTTCCGACGGGGGAATGTCACGCTAAAAGGAATGGTATTCTATTCTGCCACAGCCTTTCCGAGACATTGCCGACTGCCGAGACTAACTTCAGTGATTGTATAATTCTTGTTAGAATAGCTCACCCAATTGTACATAGGAAGTGGCACCGTTCCGCAAATTAATCAGATGCACCCCACCCTTTAAAAGATATACTAGCGGAAAAAAGAAACGAAAGGTTTTTTTCTGCGGTAAATATTTCAAATGTGGGATGGATGATTATTTCATTGTTTGGATTTTGATGTTATTTCTACATTACCGATTAAATTTTGACGAGTTTTATTGTCTTTACACAGACGGCGATCGTATGGATAACGTTCAGAAGTGGGTACTCTACATTTCCTGATCAAAATCAATAGCGGGTGATCCCACCCGGACTTCAATCGTTTCTCTAATTCTCCTTACCATTGGCCCCATCAAGTTGTTTATGATCTTTTGTGGGATGTTATTCCACTTCCGAAGAAGGGCCTGCGTGAGCTGGGCGACGTTGTTTAGGACAAATCGATTCTCGATCGGGAACAAATCTGGACTGTAGTGTGGCCAATCGAGAACTCGGACATTGTTTTGGTTGAGGAAGTCACGACAAACCCTTGCAACGTGCGGCCACGTATTATCCTGCTGCAACATAAGGTTACCCGCATGGCCAAGTGGAAGGACGTGAGGTATGAGGACCTCCTCCCGGTATCTTACGGCTGCAAGATTGCCCTGGGCGACCACGAGTGGTGTTTTCACGCCATAAGAAACCCCCAAACCATAACAGGCCCTCCCCGAATCTCTCGTTTTCCTTATCGAACGCGTAAGAATATAGCTCACCTCGATGTCGATAGCAACGTTGTCGTCCATCTGACCTGTAAAGCGTGAACCGAGACTCGTCAGTGAATAACACAGTCATGTCTCCAGTGGGCCAAGTGAAACCGATTTGGTGCATCTGCCTGCAGCCATTGCAATCGACGTTGACGTCGCCTGGGTGTAAGTTGTGGACCAGCGTAGGGACATCCTGGCCTTAAATTGAACTCCTTCAACCGATTCATTGCTGTTCTTGGGCACACTCAGCGACCACGGGTGCCTACAACCTGACTCGCTGTCTGAAATCGGTTACGGAGGTGTGAGAGGCGCATGTCTATCTTGGCGAGGCAATGTAACGCGCGGAAGTCCGTTCCTATGACGGTCAGCTAATCTTCCTGTGGCTCTCAGACGCCCAACTAAACGAGCTATCGTGGACTCATGGACCTCAAATTGCTGGGCGATGAGACGTTGCGATTGGCCCTGCATAATTAGAGCAATAGCCCTACCCCTATCAACTTCGGATATTGGCACCATTTTGCTTTTCGATAGAGTTGAAATGAAATTTTGTGCAATCAATATGTACTGTTCAAAACTTCGACTTGGTATGGTTTTCAAGCTCATGGCACGTTTGAGTGCCCCGGATGCACGCTTTGTCGAAAAATCTGTTGAAAGCGTGCAACGTCGCACGTGGTCATGGTTGAGTGAATTTTAACCAAAGACTCTTAGACAGTAATGTGAGGTAGCTGTGCTGTATGCGTCAAATTTTACTACATTTGGTCTACGGACAAAAAAAATTATATAACCAAAACTGAACTTGCGTTTCCTTTTTCCGTCAGTATAGTTGATATCACCATTGGCTTCCACACAGAAAACTACAATGTTATCATTAGGCAACCCCACTTCATAAATTTGTGCTTCAAAGGTGATTAACTGGTTGAGTGCAAGAAGCCACTAACAGGGCTTTCAGAAAAATGAGGGTACCAGAGCAAAAGTCAATATTTTCCTTGCCCTTGTTTCATATTCAGTCAAATGCAATTAATACTTTGTTTATACATAAATTTGTTCTATTGTAAATCATTGGAGAGTGCCTATGGGCACTCTCCAATAATTTGTAATAGAACAAATTTTGAATAACAAATTCAGACCACCAAAAATAATGTAGCCCTCAACCAGTTAATGTTGTTTTTACTGTTTTGTACTGCTTGAAAAGGTGTGCATGAACGATGATTAATGTTGTTTTTGCTGCTTGATAAGATGTTGTTTGAAAAGTTCCATATAAAATGATTAAAAACAGCCTACGCAGTGTTGTTTCTTACTTCCTAAAAAAAACACTGCAGTTCAACTTGACAAACTTGAAATTGAATAAGTTATAAGTGAAATGGTAAAATTGATGATCAATGGTTCCAGTGTTATTTGGTGAAACTTCAACCTTACAGCATTGTGTGTGCACAACGTCAGAGCAATCCGTGCATTTTTAGATATGAGACATTTCACCGAAAAATTTACTTAAAGATATTTTCCGACAACTAGTCCTATTTTGGCCAAGTATCCAATGTTTCATCGGAATGTTCCGCTATTTACGATGAAATGTCCAACCGTTCGGCAAACTGTCCCAATTTCCCTTCCACCGAAATGCACTTTCGGCAAAATGTCAAGATCACGGTGGGTGGGCGGGGTTTTAGGGGTCTGTTAGGAACCAGCATCTTTTGATAGCATTTTTATGTCGCACCCATATCAGAGATATCGAAGTCTTGAGTTGGGGAAAGGTATGTGGTAGTGTCCCTCTTTCACTGGTGGGCCGGGTGGTATATTTTCAAACACTTTTCCGAGAGAGGCCCAGCTCCCCCCCCCCCCCCCCCCCCGCCACTGGAAGAAAGTTTTGAAAAATATGTTCTCAAATGGTTCTAAGGGGGGAAATTTTAAGGGTTGAAGAACGTTAATTTTCACCAAGTATGGACTGTTAGCTGCAATTTCATTTGTTTATAAGCGAATGCAAATCACACGATGCAGGACTTGGTGGGGGATTTGAGATCTTAGATCGAGTCCTCGACATGGTTGGCCCAAACTGTCTATCTTCTCCGACAATCTACATACATTTGATCCAAGTGGGTACCTTTATAAGAATTCAGCTGCGAACCCTAAGGGATTTCTCACAGAATTTGACAAAAATAAGACATGGTTTCCCGTGGTGTGTCAGTGTCCCGACTTTAGCAAAGTCTTTGTAGGGTTATTTTTCGGAGGTGATATGGTACTAGTGTAAGAAAGTGAAGAGGGGATAGGGAAAATGCTAGCAGTTGTTAGAAGATATGGGAACAAGTGGAGATTCGAACTAAATGAAAAGAAAAGCAATTTTTTACCCGTGGGTCGTTAAGTGGAAATGTACGAAGGTGGCGAGCGGGGGAGTTCTGAATTTCGGAAGGCAGTAGCAAATTTCTTAGTGTAGGTGACTACGAGTATTTGTGGTAAATAAAATCACGGGAAGAGGCATTCTACCGAAAGCACATAAATAAACTAACTATGAAGGGGACGTAAATTCTTAATGAAATGAAACGTTTACGGAGGAACAGCTTCAATAAGGTTTTAGTGGGGAAAACCATTTGGGGAAATGGTGGGAGTTCCTAGTATAGCATATATACTATTCAAAAAATGTAGGGGATATCCAAACTGATGTTGATATTTTCGGAAAATGGTATTGGATACGCGTGATTGGACACATCAATACGTTACCAAGTTTAGTGTGGATAATGAATGTCACCGGCCCACGATAACTTCGTGCAGGTTTTTCGCACGAGTGCCGCGTTAATGTCTGTGGGGTACGTTTTGAAATTTTCATTTGTACTGGACAGGCTTTTTGGGAGGTCTCATCCTTCTTTTCTTGGTATAAACTCGTTCATGAATAGTTTTTGATCGAAACGTGGGTTTTGAGGTATGCGGAGACTGACACGTGACGAACGTTTACGTGCCGTTTGCATGTTGGAAACTGGCAACAGACAGACTGCAGTGGCTCAAATTCTCAACGTTACTTAATCGGTGATTAGCAGGTTGTGGTCACGATACCGTCAGACAGGCAATGTTGATGACAGACGTCGGTCAGGTCGTCCAAGGGCGACAATTGCTAACCAGGATAGTTTCATCCGAAACACAGCATTATGTAATCGCCATCAAAGTGCCTCAGAAATTGGACAGCAACTGCACCGAGCGACAGATGTGCGAGTCAGTGGTCAGACTATCCGAAATCGCCTACACAGCTGGAATTTGTTCTGGCACGAGTTCCATAACGCTTAACCCATTCGCAGCCGCGTGTCATTCTGTTTATTTATTCCCTTGCACATTTACCAGAACGAGGGCACGGTGGCGTCGCGGTAACCGGTTCTCGTCAGATCACCGAAGTTAAGCAACGTCGATCGCGGTTAGTAGTTGGATGGGTGACCATTTCAGCAACTGATTCGTGCTCCCGCGTTGTGTCCTTGGGCAAGGCTCTTAACCCCGATTGCCTACATGGGGGCACGATGACGCTGTGTACTAAGGCGTACTGCACGTCGATGGTGCGCATGTCTTCAACCAATCTAACCCTGCCTGTGCCACGGTGCAGAGTTCAGAGTTACGATGTTGGAGGGCTGACAGCTGGTTGCTCGGTGGTTCTCTCCGGGTACTCCGGCTTTCTCCACCCGTAAAACTGTCACCGACATGACATGACCCTGGCTGTTCATGTGTCGTTAAACCCTAATAAATAAATAAATTTACCAGAACACACTGTTGACTCTTTAGTATTTTAGAAATCACATGACAGTAACAATAAATTAAATTGATGATTTTTTACTCAGCTAGTGAATAACATTAACAATTTTAAATAGATGTATTTAACAGAAAAATAAAAATATCACATGAAGTTAATAAACTGAATCTATCTTTTCCTGATACGACAGTCATCACCATTCAGAATCTAATGGATGTATTCTATTTGTTGTCTAAAACAGTAAAACAATTAATTCTTTTCCAAACTCAATATAAATCATCATATTCTTGAGATTATAAAAAAACAAGGTATTATACCCCAAACACAATATCACAAAAGGTTGATATTTAATTTATCCTATCGCAACACCCAAAACCGGGCAATGCTATTCACACAAATCATCTTTCAAATTGCAATATTTTTCAATTTTTGCCTCAAAAACATAGCTTATAACTCTTCATGGCAACAAGCTTCTTGACTCGTTGCAACGTAGAGGTATTAAGCTTATTTTTTGAGAAAAGTTTTATTTCTTCAAGAATTGTTTTTGGTAACAAAAGACATTTCCATTCATTTGGTTTTCTAACAATTTCTAGAAAAAAAGTGTGAAAAACCTGTTAATTATACAGTAATATGATTTTCGAGGGCATTGGTCTCCATTACTGGACCGCCATCTGTGATTAGCAACCCAGTAGTTATTAGCGGCCCGAGGCGATAGCCGAGGGCCGCTAATGGGTGTGGGCTGCTAATCATAAACGGAGGTGCAGTAATGGAGCCAAACAACGCCTGAGAAAATCATGTAATTATTATTATTATCAGTACTTGAAAATTATAAGAACGATTTTGACCCTCTTGGATTTATATTATTTCGTGAAAAGAATCAATGTGAAACACCATTTATTTAGCAATTTAAGGTAGAGCACTTTATGTTTATCTGAGTCAACAACAATGAAAGGTAAACTCGTTAGGTAAATGTAAACCGATTTCCAGGAAGGTGAAATGACGTCACGCGCAGAACGCCAGCGCGTGCTTAGCCGGTCCGCGGGCGCCAATGACTAAATATAGCCATTCGCGACCGGCTACGCTTTACAATCTTTGTTTCAGGTTTATCATGCTTCCTTTCAGGCTGTGTAAATCAGTATTAATGTGAAGGTAGCGCACAATGAATTGATAATAAAACATATGACAGTGGAACCCTGTTAATTGAATAGTCACTTTGTCAGTGAGAATTATTCAATTAACAGGAGTATTTAATTAACAGTGATTTGGTCACTTTCCTG
>CM062295.1:444642570-444672570 GCA_031216915.1 Pictodentalium vernedei | reverse complement strand
GGCAGCAGCATGAAAGTGTGGAACGCGCTGGCTACAGTACGACGAAAGAGCTGTGGATGGCCTCAGACGAAGGCTGGCACGGGCTTGTGTGTGTTTTTTCAAATGACACAATCATGTTTTAGAGGAATTTGGAATGTTGGTTTCTGATCCCCCGCCGGGATTCGAACCCTCGGCAACACCGCCTGGCAATCAGGAGTCCAGCTTCTAAACCACTAGACCATTGCACACCGTCAAAAAACGATGGCTGGAATCTAGCTTTTTAGATGAAGTCCTCATGATTACTTGGTTCATCTTCCTTTCGGCTGCAGCATGAAAGTGTGGAACGCGCTGGCTACAGTACGACGAAAGAGCTGTGGATGGCCTCAGACGAAGGCTGGCACGGGCTTGTGTGTGTTTTTTCAAATGACACAATCATGTTTTAGAGGAATTTGGAATGTTGGTTTCTGATCCCCCGCCGGGATTCGAACCCTCGGCAACACCGCCTGGCAATCAGGAGTCCAGCTTCTAAACCACTAGACCATTGCACACCGTCAAAAAACGATGGCTGGAATCTAGCTTTTTAGATGAAGTCCTCATGATTACTTGGTTCATCTTCCTTTCGGCAGCAGCATGAAAGTATGGAACGCGCTGGCTACAGTACGACGAAAGAGCTGTGGATGGCCTCAGACGAAGGCTGGCACGGGCTTGTGTGTGTTTTTTCAAATGACACAATCATGTTTTAGAGGAATTTGGAATGTTGGTTTCTGATCCCCCGCCGGGATTCGAACCCTCGGCAACACCGCCTGGCAATCAGGAGTCCAGCTTCTAAACCACTAGACCATTGCACACCGTCAAAAAACGATGGCTGGAATCTAGCTTTTTAGATGAAGTCCTCATGATTACTTGGTTCATCTTCCTTTCGGCAGCAGCATGGAAGTGTGGAACGCGCTGGCTACAGTACGACGAAAGAGCTGTGGATGGCCTCAGACGAAGGCTGGCACGGGCTTGTGTGTGTTTTTTCAAATGACACAATCATGTTTTAGAGGAATTTGGAATGCTGGTTTCTGATCCCCCGCCGGGATTCGAACCCTCGGCAACACCGCCTGGCAATCAGGAGTCCAGCTTCTAAACCACTAGACCATTGCACACCGTCAAAAAACGATGGCTGGAATCTAGCTTTTTAGATGAAGTCCTCATGATTACTTGGTTCATCTTCCTTTCGGCAGCAGCATGAAAGTGTGGAACGCGCTGGCTACAGTACGACGAAAGAGCTGTGGATGGCCTCAGACGAAGGCTGGCACGGGCTTGTGTGTGTTTTTTCAAATGACACAATCATGTTTTAGAGGAATTTGGAATGTTGGTTTCTGATCCCCCGCCGGGATTCGAACCCTCGGCAACACCGCCTGGCAATCAGGAGTCCAGCTTCTAAACCACTAGACCATTGCACACCGTCAAAAAACGATGGCTGGAATCTAGCTTTTTAGATGAAGTCCTCATGATTACTTGGTTCATCTTCCTTTCGGCAGCAGCATGGAAGTGTGGAACGTGCTGGCTACAGTACGACGAAAGAGCTGTGGATGGCCTCAGACGAAGGCTGGCACGGGCTTGTGTGTGTGTTTTCAAATGACACAATCATGTTTTAGAGGAATTTGGAATGTTGGTTTCTGATCCCCCGCCGGGATTCGAACCCTCGGCAACACCGCCTGGCAATCAGGAGTCCAGCTTCTAAACCACTAGACCATTACACACCGTCAAAAAACGATGGCTGGAATCTAGCTTTTTAGATGAAGTCCTCATGATTACTTGGTTCATCTTCCTTTCGGCAGCAGCATGAAAGTGTGGAACGCGCTGGCTACAGTACGACGAAAGAGCTGTGGATGGCCTCAGACGAAAGCTGGCACGGGCTTGTGTGTGTTTTTTCAAATGACACAATCATGTTTTAGAGGAATTTGGAATGTTGGTTTCTGATCCCCCGCCGGGATTCGAACCCTCGGCAACACCGCCTGGCAATCAGGAGTCCAGCTTCTAAACCACTAGACCATTGCACACCGTCAAAAAACGATGGCTGGAATCTAGCTTTTTAGATGAAGTCCTCATGATTACTTGGTTCATCTTCCTTTCGGCAGCAGCATGAAAGTATGGAACGCGCTGGCTACAGTACGACGAAAGAGCTGTGGATGGCCTCAGACGAAGGCTGGCACGGGCTTGTGTGTGTTTTTTCAAATGACACAATCATGTTTTAGAGGAATTTGGAATGTTGGTTTCTGATCCCCCGCCGGGATTCGAACCCTCGGCAACACCGCCTGGCAATCAGGAGTCCAGCTTCTAAACCACTAGACCATTGCACACCGTCAAAAAACGATGGCTGGAATCTAGCTTTTTAGATGAAGTCCTCATGATTACTTGGTTCATCTTCCTTTCGGCAGCAGCATGGAAGTGTGGAACGCGCTGGCTACAGTACGACGAAAGAGCTGTGGATGGCCTCAGACGAAGGCTGGCACGGGCTTGTGTGTGTTTTTTCAAATGACACAATCATGTTTTAGAGGAATTTGGAATGCTGGTTTCTGATCCCCCGCCGGGATTCGAACCCTCGGCAACACCGCCTGGCAATCAGGAGTCCAGCTTCTAAACCACTAGACCATTGCACACCGTCAAAAAACGATGGCTGGAATCTAGCTTTTTAGATGAAGTCCTCATGATTACTTGGTTCATCTTCCTTTCGGCAGCAGCATGAAAGTGTGGAACGCGCTGGCTACAGTACGACGAAAGAGCTGTGGATGGCCTCAGACGAAGGCTGGCACGGGCTTGTGTGTGTTTTTTCAAATGACACAATCATGTTTTAGAGGAATTTGGAATGTTGGTTTCTGATCCCCCGCCGGGATTCGAACCCTCGGCAACACCGCCTGGCAATCAGGAGTCCAGCTTCTAAACCACTAGACCATTGCACACCGTCAAAAAACGATGGCTGGAATCTAGCTTTTTAGATGAAGTCCTCATGATTACTTGGTTCATCTTCCTTTCGGCAGCAGCATGGAAGTGTGGAACGTGCTGGCTACAGTACGACGAAAGAGCTGTGGATGGCCTCAGACGAAGGCTGGCACGGGCTTGTGTGTGTTTTTTCAAATGACACAATCATGTTTTAGAGGAATTTGGAATGTTGGTTTCTGATCCCCCGCCGGGATTCGAACCCTCGGCAACACCGCCTGGCAATCAGGAGTCCAGCTTCTAAACCACTAGACCATTGCACACCGTCAAAAAACGATGGCTGGAATCTAGCTTTTTAGATGAAGTCCTCATGATTACTTGGTTCATCTTCCTTTCGGCAGCAGCATGAAAGTGTGGAACGCGCTGGCTACAGTACGACGAAAGAGCTGTGGATGGCCTCAGACGAAGGCTGGCACGGGCTTGTGTGTGTTTTTTCAAATGACACAATCATGTTTTAGAGGAATTTGGAATGTTGGTTTCTGATCCCCCGCCGGGATTCGAACCCTCGGCAACACCGCCTGGCAATCAGGAGTCCAGCTTCTAAACCACTAGACCATTGCACACCGTCAAAAAACGATGGCTGGAATCTAGCTTTTTAGATGAAGTCCTCATGATTACTTGGTTCATCTTCCTTTCGGCAGCAGCATGAAAGTGTGGAACGCGCTGGCTACAGTACGACGAAAGAGCTGTGGATGGCCTCAGACGAAGGCTGGCACGGGCTTGTGTGTGTTTTTTCAAATGACACAATCATGTTTTAGAGGAATTTGGAATGTTGGTTTCTGATCCCCCGCCGGGATTCGAACCCTCGGCAACACCGCCTGGCAATCAGGAGTCCAGCTTCTAAACCACTAGACCATTGCACACCGTCAAAAAACGATGGCTGGAATCTAGCTTTTTAGATGAAGTCCTCATGATTACTTGGTTCATCTTCCTTTCGGCAGCAGCATGAAAGTGTGGAACGCGCTGGCTACAGTACGACGAAAGAGCTGTGGATGGCCTCAGACGAAGGCTGGCACGGGCTTGTGTGTGTTTTTTCAAATGACACAATCATGTTTTAGAGGAATTTGGAATGTTGGTTTCTGTGTGTGTGTGTGTGTGTGTGTGTGTGTGTGTGTGTGTGTGTGTGTGTGTTGGGGGGGTTATTTAATTATATTTATTTATTGGTGTTTATGGTCATATATTTCTGCACAATGGCTGATCATGACCACGAGTTTTAAGGTGGAGGGCACCGGAGAACCCGGAGAGAACCACTGAGCAACGGCGAGCAACTGTCAGCTCCCCAACATACTGACGCCACACAAGCAGTACGCCTTAGTACACAACGTCACGTGGGCAATGGGGGTGAAGTGTTTTGCCCAAGGACACAACGCGGTTGCCGCAGATGGGATTCGAACCGAGAACCTCTCGGCTTGCAGCCTGTCCCTCTACCTATTGAGCCACCGCCCCTGCCCCCTCCCCCTTCGGGTGAGTATTGGTCTAAGTTCAATTCCACTGTGACTTTTAACGCGGCCTGCTCTGGACTTGTGTAAACTCCTGAATTGTACGATACCCCCAAGTATAAAAGCTGGAGATCCCAGAGGGTTTTCATTACACTATCCAGTACGGAAAGTTTGAGGCTCTCGAGTCGGCCTTACCGTTTAACCCCATTTCTTCAGTTGAACATTCCTGCATTATGGGACAGGGAGCGCTACAAAGCTCACAAAAAAAAATCTCCCTGAATGTTTCTACGACCTTGCATTCAGGCAGTCTTCGTTCCCGCCAATTAATAAAAACTCGAATTAATCGCCCCGCTTTTTCAGAATGCGAAAACATCCAGCACAGCAATACTCTCTACTCCCGTCGTTCAATTTGATTCAACTCTTTGTAACTGGTCACCTGAAAAATTTCTCTGTTGTCACCTGAAAAAAATTCCTCTGTGAAGAAGCAAGACATTTTGCTTCTTAGATGCATTTTCTAAGCACCAAAACATGAATTTAAAACCATACCGAGTTACATGGTCGTACGCAGAAATGTAATTAAAAGTAAATACCGCTCCTGGGGAATGGGATCCACCGAAGACCCTTTCTCTTCTTATCTTGTATGAAAACGCCAGGAAAATTCGTTTCTTAAGTTACATTTTTGTTATTGGTGAAAGTGGAATTAAGAATGATTTTTGTGAAATTTTGGGGTGCCTACAGTCACTAAACGCTAGGAAAGCACAGCTGGCTTTCTTCACTAGTTTAACGGTATTAACAACTCGAGGGCACCAAAGCATCCGAACGCGATAGTGTAATTAACTGGTTGAGGGCTAGATTATTTTGGGTCGCCTGAATTTGTTATCCAAAATTTGTTCTGTTTCAAAGTATTGGAGAGTGTCCATAGACAATAATTCGTAATAGACCAAATTCATATAAACAAGTTATTATTTGCGTTTGGTTGAATATGAAACATGAGCCAGGAAAATGTTGGCTTTTGCTCCATTACCTTCATTTTTTTTAACCCTTTACCTAACATGAAAAGCAGACGACACTTGCAAAAAAAATTCTTGAACAAGTAATTTTTTTCATTTTTTGTCTCAAAAACATAGGTTATGACCCCTCATTGGAACGAGCTCGACGAGCTCGTTCCAATGAGGGGTCATAACCTATGTTTTTGAGACAAAAAATGAAAATAAAATGAAAATTAATTGGCGATTTTTGAGAATAGCGCTGGCCGGTTTTGGCCGTTACGTTGGGTAAAGGGTTAAAACCCTGATAGTGGCTTCTAGCATTCAACCAGTTAAAACTCCCTATGCTCTCGGACTAGAATAAAAGAACCTGCGCTAACTCGACGTCCAATTTTCTTCCGGAGGTTTTTCCATTTTGTTAGTTTACGGGCGCGTGTAGGCGCGCGTGTGGTTTTTGTGTTCCATTTTTTTTTGTTCTGTTATTCACCTTTCATAATAATATCATGCGCTGTTCATTCATCCGGTCGTTACTGTATGAAAATATATACGGTAAAGTAAAACTCTTGTATCAAACTAACGGGGCTTTTGTGAAGTTTTAATTTTAACAGAGTTTTCAAATTTAAACCTCTTATACCTCTTCAAGAGCCGTCGTCATCAGAAGTTTGATAATGATGAGAGTGGCTCCATGGGTTATTAGCTCACCTGAGTGAAAATCAGGGTATGCCTTGGTGATTCCTCTCCACCCGTCGCCCGTGAACGTTGTATTCACGACTTCTTTCTTCTCTATTTCAGTTAAATGTTTGAGGGAATTGTTTGTTATGACGTCAACATTTTGATTTAGGCCGCGCCTCCCCAAAGGGGAGGGTTGGAGGAGAATGCCAAAACAATCTTCTTCTCACGCACCAACACGTGGAATTAGTGGATATTTGGTATTCAGCTTCCTTGTAATATCTACTTTAAAGTTTGTTCAAATGGAGTTTGGGGAACAATATTCTCAGTTGTTCTCAAAAGGGCTAGATTTTTGGCCCGCAAGAATTTTGAAATTTCCGAACCTCTGAGCTGATTTGAATGTAATTTGGAGCTTGTCATAGCTGGGTGACATGTTCTTAATTTGCGCCAAAAAGGACCCAGGTTCTCAGTGAGAACCCCTGTAGGCTGAAAATAGGACAAAATTTCAAACGTTTTTTCCTCAAAATTACACGGCACAAACGAGTGATTTTTAGTACGAAACAAACTTGAGAGGAGCAAAATCAGAACGATTAAAAAATCCTGATCGGTTCTGTTAGGGGGTCCATATGGGGTTCCCCATTCTAACACTATGGAGAATGCGGAAACATTCAAAAATCTTTTTCTCAAAAATGACTATCCCAAAAATTTCAAATTTAATATATACAATCATTATTGTAAGGACGGTTGACAATTTTTTTCAAAGCAAACCCATGGGGTCATATAATCTTTACAAAGGGCGCCCGGGTACATTCACAGCATTCTCGAGGACATGAATTTACGGTCAACCCAGCTCGCACACTGTGGGCGTAACAACTTGGTGGAAACGTACAGCGTTTTTGTCGTTAAATCTTTGACTATAACGTTGACTGACAGCGAAATTGTGGACTACCAGTGACGTTGTGACAACGTTTTTCTTTATTTATTTATTGGTGTTTAAGGTCACGTATTTCTGCACGCTTCTTGAACCCGTTCCATTGTCAATGTGGGGCCATGGGTTTAGTTTTTGAAGCAAAAAATGAAAATGTTTAGTAACTGGTTTTCAAGAAATGTTTTGGCAAGTGTGGACTGCTGAAGGATATTGACGCGTCAGTTCAAAAGATATCGATAATAAAAAACTGCTAAAAAAAATATTTCTCTTGCAAAATACGAAATGTATCGCTGCCGACATCAGAGGCGTAGATGTTGGAGAACATGATTGTACTCCAAGAATTCATTCAGAAATTTACAGTTTTGTCCAAATTTTCACTCTTACGAAGGTCCATTCGCACTAAAAGTACTAATGATTGCCAGTCGACATCGTAGTCTCCTGCGCAGACCACTTGGTATTCACCTAGAACACCTAATGGGCTGCGCAGGAGACTACAGACATCGGCTCGGAATATTCGCCCCCAAAATACAGTTTATGATCCCTCATCGAATCTGGCTCGTTGATTCGTTTCAATGAAGCGTCATCAGCTAATTTTTAAGCACTAAATGAAACGTTTCGTTTATTCAAAAGAAAAATTTGAATTTGCAAATGTCTGAGGTAAAGAGTTCAATTCGCAACGCATTGTTTCCACCACCACAAAGGTGTGCGCCGCAGGGGCGTCGCCGGGAGTGCTACTCAGCCCGCACTCAATTATTTTTCCAGTTGGAATATTTTCGGCTGCGTTGGAGTCTGAGATATCACTCTCGCTTCGTGCATTTGTGCTTTTGATACTTAGACTTTTGTCACACACACACAGTCGATCATACAAATGGAGTAATACCCTATTCGGAGAGGGGGGGGGGGGGCTACTGTTACTTATTCTCAGTTCCTTATTCGTCATTCGTTATCAACCGATAAATCGGTTGATAACGAATGTCGAATAAGGAATTGGGAATAAGTAATCGACACTTAAAATCGGTTTTGATAACGAATGTCGAATAAGGAACTGCGAATAAGTTCACCTGAAACCTGTAGCTAACAGGCATCCGAGCTGCTTCAAAAATACACAGGACATCCTGTCACGTCCGCCCGATTCTGACTGGTGGGGCCCAGAGTGATTAATTTGCAGTACGGGTACGGTACTTGTTATTTAAATGAGAAAATGTGACATGATTACCACATGCATATTTTATTTATTCACAAATAAATAACAGAGAATTCATGAGTTTTGGAAGTATAATCCCGACCGACTAATATTACTCGAAGGTACGCCTTGATGGTGTTGTTGGAATATTTTATTAGTCGGCACTTGGGCCATCACAATACGGGCAAATCAATGTTATAACTCCCCCCCCCCCCTCCCCCCTTAATCGGACGCCCCTGAGAATTCCTTTCCGTTTCGAATATAATCCTGTTGAAAAATCGACCATTCTTGAAAGTTGATTTAACACTTTATCCAAGGTAAGGCCAAAACCGGCCTGCGCTATTCACAGAAAACGCAACTCATATTTTATAATTTTTTTCATTTTTATCTCAAAAACACAGAGTACGACCCATTCAATGGAACGACCCCGTTAGGCTCGCTCCAATCAGTGGTCATAACCTATGTTTTTGAGGCATAAAATGAAAATCGTTAGTAATTCAAGAAATGTTATTGCAAATGTCGCTTACTATTATGTCCGGGTGGGGGCGCGGTGACTCCGTAGGTATAGGTGCAGGCTGAAGCCGCGTGGGAGGCGATACAATGATCGGAGGATCCTAATTAGGACTAGCCCCCCCCCGCCCCCCCCCCCCCCAGGAAATGCTTCAAACGCAGTGCTCTGAGAGCGAGTCTGAGGCATTTGTAGCATGTATATTGGAAACAATTATAGGGCTCTATGTTATCTTTATGTTGCATTGGGGGCGGGAGGGGCAGCGAAAATTTGGGGGAGGCAAGATGGCCCCTCCTCCGGCCACGCCACTGGGAAGGACTAAAGGGCAAGGGACGAATGAGAGCACGTAGAGTAATAGTGAATGGGTCGCGCTGGAGATGAACTCCGGGGGGGGGGGGCTTTTAAAAAAAACTACATTTGTCTGATTTCTGACTTCAAAGGTGGACGAATGTTGTTATAACATTTGAAGTAAGAAATGATGGAAAGGATCATCATGGGCGCCGAAAGCAAATTTGGACGACGGGGGTCAAGAAGTATATTATATATATGATATATTATATATATGAAATTGTCAATGACACTGCAGCTCACCCTGACCAAGAAGGGATTGCGCAAAATAGAAAGTTCCAGTAAGTAATACCAAGTTATTCACTAAAGTTTCTACAGAAAATATATCACACCAAAGGTACATGTGAAATCTGAAAAAGATCGAATGGGGTATGCAGCCTGTGGGGTGTGCTAATGGAATTGTTAACACTTTATATGCCAAATCCAACATGGCCTTTCGATGCCTTGATTTTTTACGAAATTCAGAAAAAAACGACAGGTCCCGTCTAGACATTACACCAAAGTTACATACAAAATCTGAAAAGGAACGAGTGAGAGGTGCGGCCTGTAGGGCGTGCTAATGGAATTGTTGACAATTTATATGCCAAATCCAAGATGGTCGGCGGCGGTCATGCTTTTTCAGCGAAATTCAGAAAATAATCGATAGCTCCCATCTAGACATCACACCAAAAGTTACATATGAAATTTGTAAAAGATCGGGTGAGAAATACGGTCTGCAGTGTGTGCTAAAGGAATTGTGGACGGACAGAGGTACATGCATACGGACGTACGCGGATCGCAACCCATCTCAATAGCTCATACTTGGCGTTGTCGAGTTGAGATAAAAGGCACCGGTCGTTAATAAATTTTGAAATAAAAATTGTACTTTCAACGACATACTTACACTGCAAAAACGAAGTGTTTAACAATTAAACACCAAAATGCAACAGATAATAAACACTTACACACGTTTAATTTTTAAATGTGTTTAAATTTAAGCTATTTATTATTTAAACGTCATTTAAATACGCGGTGTTTATGTTTTAAACTCCAGCAGTGTTTATTACTTAAACACATAAACACGTTTAATAGATGCAACAGATAATAAACACTTAAACATGTTTAAATACTAATTTATAAACACATAAACGTGTTTATTTATATTTTAAATGCCTAGTGTTTAATATTATGAGAGATTGGATAAACACCAGTGTTTAAAAGAAAGCCCTAATATGATTTTTTTGAATATGCAAGTTTCGGTAAATGATTTGAGCCATTTTCCTGCTTGTCCAACAGTATTAAGCAAGCAGTGAACACATTCAGTTATAGAAAATATTTTCTTGATATACAGGTATCAAACAAGTTTTACTAATATGGGCGTACTATTACTGAATAAGTATATCTTTATTTCCGGGGCGCGTGTCATTATCATTTTAAAACAACAGTATTTAAGCACAATATAAAAACAACCCCGGCCCATTGGATCTACAAATCACCACTTGTTAACTAGTTTAAAATATTTGCATGATCAAAAAAACATATTGATTCACTTTCATACTCACACACATTCCTCCTCTTGCTGTGCCTGCTGCGCCGACGCAGCTCCACCTTCTCCATCGACTTGGATCCCATTAACCACTCTCCTAACCCCTACCATCCAGCAGACCAATCATTCATTCACACATTCACCAATATACACTCAACCGCTCAGTCATTCACACAATTTCACACTTGATTTATCGCAGTTACGTGGTTTCAATGTTATGGAGTTGGGGTTATCCAACTTATCCCACTTCGTCGGTTTTCGTGAACTCGGTTGCATCTTTGCAAGACGTAAATTTGGACGAAGAACAGTGAAGCAGTAGTTTACGATTTATGTAATAGTGACCAACCTAGCTGGAGGTAGCCATGGATCCGAATAACCCGAGAGTTCAGGGCATTACAGCGCACTGTCAGGCCCAGGGTCGACGAAAGCATTTCAGGGCACGGGGGTCAGATCCCAGGAAAAGGGCATTTACTCGCACTAGCAGCCGCACCATGGCATGCTGAATCATGCATGTCACGAAGGCCCGAGTTGGGGGAGGGGGTGAGAAGAGGTGTTCCCTCATCGGGAGGGGGCACCTCATCTCAAACTTCCGAAACTCCCCCATTGAATCTGGAAAGCTCTCAGGGCGGATTTGTGGCGTTTTTTTTTTGCTTTACATCAAGAATAAATCATAGAAAGAATTGAGTGACGAACCTAGAAAGGGCATTTTCGGCCCTCTTGCTCCCGTGATCCGAAGAAAGGGAGGGCAGCTGCCCATGTGCTTCCGGAGTCCCAGGTCAGGTCACTCGAATCCACGAGTGTCGACAGACAGGCAGTCAACCAACTCACACCGTGTCTGTATTTTGGGGGTGGGGTGGGGTGGGGAATGTTGAAATGCTGATTATCCTGACGACCAGCAAAGTGAACTTAGCAAATGGCAGTAGCATGCACTCTTTGTATCGCCCATTTTAATGTGACCTAGGAAGTGACATCTTTATTCACATGGCATGATCAGTGAAATCATGTTGGTTGTTATTGCAGTTCACATGGTTACGCCATCGGTTGCGTCATTGGCTGTCATGGTAACAGTGCTCATAGCTAGAACTTTCAGCCATGGAAGCATTTCTATTGATACAGTTGATAAGGTAAAAATTAATGTGTTGTGATGTCATGAAATATGGCATCAATCATGACATCAATGGCTGCCATGGAAACGGTTGTTAAGCATGTGTTTCTGTAGTAATGGTTGCTCTGTTGTGGCATCGTCAATGAATTCACGAGTGTCGTCATCAATGCCATTATTATTAACATCAACAATTATAAAATCAGTGATGTTGTTACTAGAATGCATGGTGGCTAACCTATAAAGGCTAAAGAAATAGCTACGATTCGTTGTTTGGTAGTATAGTGTGGACTTTAACTGTTTTGTTACTATTTGGCTTCTACGGGCTGCGGGCTGTTTAATGCCGTTCATCGCATATTTTTATGGGTAACACGTATTGCTAAATCACGTGGCGTGAGATGTATGTTCGAGTTTGACGTAGTAGAATGGTATGTACCTTTTATATCGGCTTTAGTTGATCTTTTTGCTCTTACACGACTCCGTTGCCTTGTACCCGAAGCGCTATACTACACTAGCCCATGGCTGTTATGTAGCAGTATTCTGTTGTTTTGTGGTTGTGTTTGATCAGACGAGAGTGTCGGCAGTATAAACAATCAATATCGCTTTTGTTTTAACATTAGCTTTCTCCGTCTGTTGGTCTAACTCAAACCTTATACTAAGCCACCAGATAGGTGTTATATTGTCAAGGCATCTAAGAAAATTTCTAAGCCTATTGCTACAGTCTCAAATAAAGATAACTTAAGCATGCAGTCGATAACGTTAAACTTTAATACCTGCATAACCCGATAGTGTGCTGGACTAAGGTTGCACTGTAGAAGAGGTCTGAGTGAGAGATTTAACCCGACTGGACCAAGAAAGTCGTGATTGCTGCGGTCTAAAGATAAAAAGGAATGGCCATATTAGGCTTAGAAACATACTGGGGAAGCTAAAGATCAACCGACATGCGCACAAACAGCGAATACTCTGCTTCCAACTCATACTACTTCAGTGAAATGCAACATACTTAACTACGTTATAACGCTCATCTTGGAATATAGTACAAGGCTTCAGGTTGGCCATCACAATGTTTAATCAAAAGCGGCAAGGACTGCACCACTAGTGCACTCAACTTCAATCAAACACAGCCTCAGAATAACACATTGCAACATAGAACCTAGGCTGTAGTCTAGTATATTATGTTTTACGCAAGGCAAAGTTTCCGACAAAAACTTCATGTGGGATCACCCTTTTCCGCCCACCCCCTCCCACCCCCACACTCCTGAATACCTACACCACTCCATCTTACACGCATACATTATAGCACTCAAAGATAATTGTGCTTTCACACAAGAGACATAGATTATCTTTAAGCAACTTTTCACAAAAAACTTGAAAGAAATCCGCAAAAACAAAACAGAGGCTTGGATTTGAAAGATAACTATTAGGAAAAAAGATAGTAAGCCTTGTACCCCCCCCTCCCCCTCCCCCCCCCCCCACCACCACCACGGGAACCCCGGGAAGTGAAGCAGTGCTTGTTTACTGTGGTCAACAAGCTCTGTTCCCCTGGTAAAATAGGACCCAGTCACTAATGCTTGGGGTGCGAGCCCTCTAAAAGGGGCAACATGGGGTATGAACGATTGACTGACCTTGACGTTATCTTCATGTTGTGGTTATGATCAACCATTGTGCAGAAGTATGTGACCTTAAGCACCAGTAAATAAATCCGGTCCCCGGGAAATATTAATACCCTCAAATTGTCTGAAACTGACAATCTCTTTCCCAAAAGTGTCACCAAAATGAAGCTTCGATAATATGCAAAACATTCGTTTTTGCCTGTATATCCACAATAATAATTCCAATTAGGACTACTTGTGACTGAATGTGTCCACTTTACTGTCGTTGAAATAGTCAGGAGAATAGTTGATATTTCCCATGCATTTCACTATCAATCGAAACACGAACATAATAATTAAACACAAACTATGCATGTCTGAAGAAATGTTGAGATACATATAACGAATGAAATGGAATTTAATCTAAAATTGCTCAAACATTCTTGATTCAAAATGGTAGAACGAAGATAAGACGCAACGTCGCTGACGTCACATTACGTAATATCTTGCGTCACAAGAGATTTCAAATGTCTATTAAACACCGTGCTTATTTTCTAAACACCAGAGTTTAGTTTTTAAACGCGTGTGTTAATTTCGTTAAACATAATACGTTTACTTTGCTGGGAATATCATCTCATTTATTAAACATCAGTATTTAATTTTCAAATGGGCCTACTATCAATTGTTTTCCTATAACATAAGAGAAAAGCAAACACTGTTGATGGCAACATTCCAGTTTTGGGAATATCCCGCAAACATCACCTATCGATCGTAAAGGGTGGAGATAAATGACACTCAGACGAAATACAATTCCGCCAAACTTATGCGGTAAATCAGTTTCAAGTCAGTATTTGGTCCAGCAGTTGTTATCTCAAACTCAGCGATCTGCCAACGACATGGCGTAAGTTGTGAATGATTACAACGATCTTATCCGAATACCAGCGACAAAGTATGAACGCTCAATTGTTCAGTGCCAGGAATCACAATCAGCATGGAAATGTATCTTTGCGATTCTTTAGTTATAATGTCTTGAGCGTAGGCTAAAACAACAACCGTAGCTGAGAAAAAGACGCCGACACAAAGACGAAAAACCCAACGGGGTCAATTTGAAAACACCATGTTTGTGACACGAGAACTGCAAATCGGCTTAGAAAATGGAAACTTATGATGTCGAGCACAAATTAAATACTGCACGCGTTTACTTCCAGCAACCAACACACAACAAAGTGCGATAAACACCAGATATTTACAAAGTAAACATATAGTGAATAAAAAATAAACACAAATGTATAACAATTAAACAGCTGAGTTTAAGAACTAAACACAAACTCTTAATATCCATACACCTCTTAAACATGTTGAGCGTTGGCATTTTTTGCAGTGTAGTTCTCTGCGTGCTTATTAACCCTTTGAACCCTGGTGGTATCTTTCACGTCAATTCAATGGCAGCAATTGGAAGAGTTCACATTCATTTTTTTATCTTTGGGGGGGGGGGGAGCAATTAATATTTTCAACGTGCAGCCACCGGGCTGCACGTTGAAAATATTAATTGGTCTACCCCACACATTCACTCAGCAGCCATCCGACTTAATGAAGTTATCATGCTTCTGAGCTGGAAAAACGACCGCTCGGTTTCAATGGGTTAAAAGCTAATCGCCGTAGAACAGATGACTACAATTTGCTGCAACAACTTCAAAAATGTAAGAAAGGGTAAATTACAACCAGTTGTGTAATAATCAACATGCAGTGTAATAATAACCAGCAATGCAATATAACTTAATCAGCAGTGTAAGAATCAACAATCGGTGTAATATAAATTAACCAGAAGTGTGAAAATCAACCAGTTATGTAACAGAAATCAACCAGCCGTGTAATAAGCGGTAATATAATAAACTTCAGCAGTGCAGTAAAATTCCATTAAAATCGACAATTTTCAACCAAATTCCAAAAGGTTTTGTGGTGGCGCAAATTTTAGTTTGAAATACCTTATCGATTTTTAATCATGTGATCATAAGTCTAATGACGTTTTTCAAGTTAAATATCAATGGTTCGGTTCAATATACAGTAGAATCCTCTTAATTGAATATCCATTTTGCCAGTGAAAATTATTCAATTAACAGGAGTAAAAAATTAACAGAAACTGAGCATTTATTCTATTATATCTTGTTTGTAGAGCTCACAGAGCTCTATCAAACAAGATATAATAGAATAAATGCCTGTATTGGATGTAGTTAGGCCAAAAAGGTTGATAAATAAGGGGAATTTGGTGCGTGTGGCGGTAATTTTTTCGATTACAAAAATTTATATACAATTAACAGGAGTTTACTCTACAACCCATATGCAATTAACAGATCAAATTTGTACTAAAAGTATGGTAAATGGTTTTGTGTTTGAAAATTATATTCGATTAACAGGAATATACAATTAAGAGATATCCAATTAAGTGGGCTCCACTGTTTTAAGGGCGTCATTACAAATTATAAATGGACGGCTGGATGGCAAAGCAAGGGATCATATAATTCGAGTCTTTGCAACTACACACTATCACCTATATACAAGTTTTGTGGTAACATATAGGACCCGACAACTTGTGCCTGACGTAGGTAGTCTCTGAAAAGGACGGTATTTGACGATATTTACACCAATGGCGTAGCCAGAAGAGGGGGGGGGGACCTAGGCTGTGCCCCCCCCCCCCCGAAAAAAAAAGAAAAACTGGAAGCCCTATTCAACACGGAAGGGATCATATAATTCGAGTCTCTGCAACTACACACTATCACCTATATACAAGTTTTGTGGTAACATATAGGATCCGACAACTTGTGCCTGACGTAGGTAGTCTCTAAAAAGGACGGTATTTGACGATATTTACACCAATGGCGTAGCCAGAAGGGGGGGGGGGGCAACCTAGGCTGTGCCCCCCCCCCCGAAAAAAGAAAAACAGATTGTAATTATGATCTCGCTGGAAGCCCAATTCAACACGGAAGTACATGAGTCGTTTTTGTCACGAGTACCGCGTATTTTTCACGTCAAATGCTGCTCAAGACTCAATCAGTTTTCGTGGGCGGACCGGGTTGTGCACACCAAAGGTACATGTGAAATCTGAAATCTGAAAGACTCAATCAGTTTTCGTGGGCGGACCGGGTTGTGCACGCATAAATCTACCCAAAATGATAAATTTCTGTCTGATTCGATTTCATAAACATCTGGTCTTCAAATATGTTCAGGACCACGAGGAATTCAGTCACGAATACGTGGTATATTTCTCGTTGGTGAAGCGCGATACTCATGAAAAACTCGTCGGTTGTCTTAAAAATCGTGTTTCCTTTGTGATAGATTAGCTCACTTTGAGTTCGCAGATGGCCTCAGATTGAAGCTCATAGGTTTAAAATTTGAAAAAAATTCATCGTGGAGAGGGGGCCTTTTCTAAAAATGTCCACCCTCTTTGATCTATGACCTTCGGGGCATGTCATTCTAGGATCCTCTAGTGGGACGTGTGCCCCTTAGATAAAAAATGCTGTCTACACCCCTAATTTACATAAATAATTGGCTGCTTTTTAAAGGCCAATAAAGTCACAGGTGATGAAAGTGACCTTAAACACCAATGTACACGCACATAAAAACCATAGCCTGGAAATAGTCTTTCGACTTACAATCAAATGATTAAGATGTACCAAAACTATAATATGACCCACCCCAAAACTTTTTAAACAATTTTGGAAAGATTGTTGATTTTCATAGAAGTGCATAAGATTACTGGTTGATTATTAAAGTACTGGATAACAGAGACGGTGGAACTGGGATGGGGCACGTGCCCCTCCACTTTTTTCCACAGATATGTTTTGCAGTAACACAATGAGTTAAAACGGGCGCCTGCAAGTGCGTCAATCTACAGACACTAACATTATTTGCATATCCAATCAATATTTGGCCAAAGAATCCCAGTTTTGATCGCTTCGGTCCGTTCCTTCTACTTCAATTGTCTTCCAACCCGAAGGCTGGACTTTGGGTTTGAAGATGGTTGAAGTAGAAGAAACGGACAGGACAGTGACCGTACTGTACCAACCACTTTTGTAATACAACCACTTTTGCAATAAAATTTATTACAAAAGTGGTTAACGCGTACCAACCACTTTTGCAATAAAACCACTTTTGTAATAAACTAACTATTATTGTAATAAACTCATTTCGGTGATAAATCACGGACGTCCATTTTATAGTCGGACATTGGGGTGGGGTGAGGGACTAGTTTGCGTAAACATGTTCGTGTGTCGTTCGATGGAATAGCTGTCCATTCACCAGTTAAAACATGATAGTGACTGAAGAAAGTACGCAGATGACAAACCTAACCTATTATGCAATAAATTTATTACGTCATCGGTTACGTTGAATGACAAACCTAACCTATTATACAATAAAGTTTATTGCAAAAGTGGTTGCTTACTTTCTTCAGTCGCTTCCAAGTTTCAACAGGTTAATGGACACGTTATTCCATTGAACGACACACAAACATGTTTAAGTAAACTCGTCCCTCACCCCTCCCCAATGTCCGACTATAAAATGGACGTCCGTGATTTATCACCGAAATGAGTTTATTACAATAATGGTTAGTTTATTACAAAAGTGGTTTTATTACAAAAGTGGTTGGTACGCGATAAACCACTTTTGTAATAAAGTTTTTTGCGAACGTGGTTGCGGACTTTCTTCAGTCACTACCATGTTTTAACTGGTGAATGGACACGTTATTCCATCGATCGACACACAAACATGTTTAGGTAAACTCGTCCGTCACCCCACCCCAATGTCCGACTATAAAATGGACGTCCGTGATTTATCACCGAAATGAGTTTATTACAATAACAGTTAGTTTATTACAAAAGTGGTTTTATTACAAAGGTGGTTGCTACGCGTTAACCACTTTTGTAATAAATTTTATTGCAAAAGTGGTTGTATTACAAAAGTGGTTGTTACACCGCACAGCGGCATATCCGTCCAAACGAGAGGCAAAAAAGAATCATGGTACATTTACCGATATACGATTGTAACCTTTCATACACCGTGTGGAACCATGGTAGCATTGTAAATTTGTGCTCCTCAACTTTTATCGAGCTTCCGCCGCCCCTGCTGGATAACTTGTATCTGTTTGTTATTTATCTGTTGGGGTTTAACAACAACCAGGTTCACCTCATGTCGGATAATCTTGCGGGAGGGGGAAGCCGGAGAACCTAGAACCACCGAGCAGCGGCGAGCAACTGTCAGACTCCCCAACGTACTAACTCCTTATATCAGGATTAGAATTGGTTGAAGTTCGCCATCGACGTGCAGTACACCTAATTAAATAGCGTCACCATCACCTCCTTCCATCTGTGGTTAATTTGCATTACATTACTGGTTAATATTACACTACATTACTGGTTAATATTACACTACTTGGTTAATAATAACACGTCTGGTTGTTGCAGGGTGCTGCAAATTCATCGATGCCTCGAATGCTGTAAACCACACAAGACTATATAATTCTTTGAAAATTATCTGAAACTGAAAAGTATTAGTTCACAATAATATGCCTGTGCAGGTTGTTCTCAATGGACTGTTTGATCAGACCCTTATGTGAAGATGTTTGTGAGGGAGGGTAGTTCTAATATCAAAATGACATTAATTGCCACCAGCCCCCCCCCCCCCCCCCCCCCCCCCCAAGGAATAAGAGAAAGGGGCGCATCTACTGACAGTTTTACACTGTAGTTCCGGGCCCCCTGGAAAGGCTGTGTTTTTGCTGAAACACACAATAGTAATTGGCCAAGGGCGAATATAAGTCTGGTTCGGTGAGGGGGTCCCTCCCTAAATAATTTTTCTTCGGGATTGGAGTAGGGCTGTCGCGATTATTCGATTAGTCGACTAACCGTCGACTATTGAAGTAGTCGACGTTTTTTTTTATTTTTAGTCGATCGTAGTTCATTTTCAAGGGAGTACACGTCTACTACACGTCGGGGCTAAATTGCATTGTTTTGTGAGGTGAATGATCAATGAAGGTGAATAACTTTAAATATCTAACCATAGTTAACATTCATATCCGGAAGACTGTACGACTGTCACTGACTGTGTAAGAAAGAACACTCACAGTTAATCGAGAAGAATAGATTCTTCTGAATTGCTCCAGTCTTGTACACACGAATGCACCCATTGGAAAACCCAAAGCGCGGAAGTGACAAAATTAAGTCACATCACTTCTCAAAGTTCGGAACTTCAGACTGAGATCCAATTTTAACAACTGACGAGGGAATGCATAGATCTCAATGTTCAAAATTTCGAGAAACTTATTGCAGAAAGGAAACATATGCAGGAACGTTCTTTGGTAAATTCATTTTAATTCAGGTTTCAATATTTCAAACTTGGACCCGCAGTCAGTAATATTATTTTTGGGGTTGGTACGTCCTACAGGACGTACCAACCCCAAAAATTATATTACGGACTGTGGGTCCAAGATTGGACTACATGTAGCTTCAGTCGGGACGGATTTGTTGTTCCCACAACCCCACTTCGTCTGAACACACTGGTGCCATTGTCATTTTCAGAGTTTTACGAACAGAAGAATTATTTGTTAAAAAATCATGGGAAGCGACTATTAATCGACTAACCGTCGATTACTGGTCACGATTAGTCGATTACAAAAAATGATAGTCGCGACAGCCCTAGATTGGAGTTATAGATTTCGTTTCGCACTTGCTGGTTAACATGCAGTTATTTTCATTCGAGACTAGATATGATACTCGGTTGTTTATTACACAGAACCGGTAATGCAAGTGAAGGTCTTTTATATCCGATATTCGAGCTGTTCGGGTCTTAGCATTACCAATTTTGCGCCTGTTACGTGCTGATTCTATAAGAAGTTGGGAAGCTCATCACCCCTTCAGTTATTTTCGCAACGCCCCTGTAACTGATTAAACTTCGCCATATACAATTCAACAATGTTCAGCTTCATGCTGTGCGCATGATATTCCGCGAATGCGAATAGCCACCATGTGATATGTCTTACTAATATGACAAAACTTGAATATTTATTCATAAAAGCTGCATGAAAGGTTTTGGCATATGCTCTAGTCTGTTCAGGAGCCTAGCTGACTACTGTTGAAAATTAATCCTTTGGTGGTGAGGGACGGTCTCCTCTCGTTGTCCCTCTCTCTGAGAACAATGGACAGCCGGCTATGATTCACTGTCAAGTTCATTTAAAGAAAAAGTTCTTGAAAACAAAAGAGGTATAAATAGTAATTGTTTAGCATACTTTAGTATTGCAGATGGTACCTTTATTGTTTTCAAGGAACGAAATCAGAACGTGTGATCTTAATATACGGAGTAGGAAGTAACTTTTGCGTACAGAATTTATTGGTTTTAATTAAACAGCAATTCTTGACAATCGCGCCGTATTGCCCCATCATGTTTATACCAGTTGGCAAACTTAAACTGATACATTTGATTACTAGTCGGAAGGCGCTAATGAAACCTTCTTGTACATGAAATAGAAGCTTTGACTACACGATCTCATAGTCCACGCATTTTATTCCTTAAATTCGAGGTTCGAGCTCTAATGTGCCCGTGTGAAGACTCTTTTAATATGGTAGCCTCTGTGCTGGTTGTCGCAGTTGGGGGACACCAGCGTGTGAATAACTGCCCTGTTGCTGTGGAATGCCACTATATCCTTGTCTGAAGATTGGTGCCGGATGATAAGGCGTGTATTCTCTCGCAGCTCCGGTTGTATACACGGGTCTGGACGATCTATCCACTTCTCTCCATCTATGGTCAATCGTTTGTGGAAGGTACACAAAATACGGCTGTTGTGGCTGTTGTGGCTGCTGACCACCCTCTGGCTTGGCAAATATATAAAATTCACCCGATCTGCATTCAACTCTTATATGTGTTGAAGAGTATTGGCCGTATGCAAATTTTAGCTCCTGTGCCAGAAATTCTGGAATTTCATTTGGACCAAGAGATGAAGTCTGCATGTTTATTGATGCTATATTTCCGAATTGTAGGGTTGCTTCAAGCACAAAGTCTTTGGGGTCTCTCATTAAGTTTGGAACTAAATTACTGGAACTCCTTACACCCTTATCGTTTTGAGTTTTGATATGCGACCCATGCTTTGGATTTCCATCGGCATCGTAATAATAGTGTACTTTTTGGTCAGTGGACACATATCCTTGGATTTGCTGTGGCCTCGTTGAACCAGTCTGAAAGTATTTTCTTTTATTAAATGGTTCTGATACTGGTCTGTTCGGGTTGATTCGTTTGTAACCACTGTTTTGAAACTCACTAAGCAGCATGGGATCCTCCGCGTCCCGTGGGGCTTTGGTTAAGTTGGGATCCGGATTTGGGCCAGATATCTCCCCAAATACTTGCATAGCCGGAAGTTCTATGACCTGTCGGTCACCATATCTTGTATTAACAACATCAGACTGATACGGTTTGACAGTCGTAAGCCCGCTAGATGCAGTATACATTTTGTGTTCTCTCCACACGTCAGTTAGTCACAAAAGAATCAAAACATAGTGCAAGTTTTGAAAATAGTTGTTCGATAAAACACTCTCAAAATAATGTCATTGGCTTTTGTAATCTGTAAATTGATGTGCTTTGTCAAATAATGAATTATTTAAAGCAGTTCTTCTAATCCTTCTGATAATATCTCCTGGAAAACGATAGTAGGATGGACACAACAGTTAGAAAATACTGTGTTGAAACGTCAGTGCAGAATCACAACACAACAAAACACAGATATGAAAAACATAGACGCGAACAGAAGAATAATCCCAATCTACAATTTAGAATTTGTTAACTCCAGTTTTCTGTTGTAACTCCGGGAATTATTGCTGATGTTAATTAGTTGAAAAAGTTTTGTTGACTCCAAGAAGAAATCTAATTTTTAAAGATATCCGTTATTAAAAATCCAATACCTGCACTTAACCACGATATGGCGGCACATCTTAATCACTCCAATGCAAATAATTTCTTTCGTTCAAGTGCTTACTGTAAAGCGAAGAATTTTTAGGGTCTGATATTCATACACTCTCATTGATTGTTCATACAGAGTTTAACACGCAGGTCTGAGCTTGCCTATCATTAAGTCAGAGGCGGTGGAGGCTCGATAATAGTGGAGGGACACAAATTTTAAAGGCTACTATGGTTCTACCCAGTGTAAGAAAAGTTACAATCGTATATCGGTAAAGGTACCGTGACGCAGGATAGTCTTTCGTTCAGATGAGCATGTCGCGGTGTCGTCACTGTCTTGTCCATTTCTTGTACTTCAACCATCTTCCAACCCGAAGGCTTGCAGCAGTGGCGTAGCGGAAAATCTTGTGCCAGCCGCCCCCCCCCCCCCCCCCCCCATCTTGCGAGATAGGGACGGAGGCCCTTTCATAATGGTGGTGGTTGCCTTTAAAACGGGAGCAAATTTAGTGTTGTTACCGTGCACAGCATACAGGGTTTCACGTAGTACATATGCCATAAATGAAATGAAGGTATAGCGTATAGGATCGATTCTAAAAGTACGACTCTGTAGATGTTTTCGTTACATGTTTTAAGTTTCACCCCACCATCCATGATACATACATTCACGCCCAACATGTGTGACTTGAGGGGCACCATGTATGTATATTTTTCATTTCTCACCCCTATCAGTTACAATGATGTAGCGTTCACTTAAAAGAATAATACATAGATTACAAAGAGTACGTCCTTTGGAAGTGAGAGTTTGAAATTATGTGTATTTGGTACACTGTGGACTGTGCAACAGTCACACAGGTAAACAAACATATCAATACATACACAACCTGGCACGTATAACAGATAACCATAACAACATAGCCAATCCTGAATTTAGTTCATAAAATTAACGTTTATGACACTCGTGATATTTACCAGTTATTAAATGTTGAATAGAACCAAATCAGGATTGACAACGTCTTTGTTAAGATATATACTTACTTACCCTATAACTCTCTCTCTCTCTCTCTCTCTCTCTCTCTCTCTCTCTCTCTCTCTCTCTCTCTCTCTCTCTCTTTCTTCCAGCTTAGGGACGTCCTTCAAGAAGGGGGCCCCTTCTAGCCCCCCCCCCCGCAATGCGGGCCCTGCGGGCCCATCTCCTACGCCACTGGGCTGGCAGATGGTTGAAGTAGAAGAAATGGACCGAAACGACATCAGGTGGAATTCTTTGGCCAAATGTTGTTTGGATTTACAAATAATATATTACAGAAATGTTTGAATATTGCACGTTTGTGTGCGCCTATTTATCTCATTTTGTAACAGCATAGTAGGTCTTTGGAAAAAAGTGGAGTGGCACGTGTCCCTTGTGCTCCCTGTTTCCGCCGTCTCTGCCTTTAGTTCTTGACTCGTGAGTTTATTAGACAAAATCAGAAAAAGAACTTTGAAGAGAGAATCAAGGTGACATGTACCCTGCCTTGATCCAGACCAGTGTTACCTAAGTGGCGAGCGATGGTGGTTGGTGGTGGGCCCCCACTCTTTTTTCAATCATATATTTTGCCCCCCCCCCCCCTCGCCCCCACACATATTTGATGAATTAAAAGTTAGCTATGGGGCATGGAAATCTTTTAATCAACATTTGTTTATTTTTATTAATTGGTATTTAACCCTTTGCCCAACACAGATAGTGGACGACACTTGCTCAAACAGAACAGTTCTGGAGTAACAAAAGATGTTTAATTCTTTTGCAAAACAAAAAACATGCCTATGACCCCTCAATGGAACGAATTCAAGGATCTATGTGTTTTTTATGCAAAAAATGATTGGTGCCCCTAACACCACACCACCCCCTCCCCCCTCCCACCCCACACACAATTGACTTATGATCGATCTGAAATGATTTTGAGTCGGAAAGCAATGTTTTCAAAGTCTGAACAATTTTATGCGAGGTACCTTTGTGTGTGTGTGTGGGGGGGGGGGGGGGAGTATTTATTTATTGGTATTTAAGGTCATATATTTCTGCACAATGGCTAATCATGACCACGACAGTTTTAAGGTGGGGGAAGCGGAGAGAACCACCGAGCAACAGCGAGCAACTGTCAGCTCCCCATCATACTAACGCCACACAAACAAGGTTAGCATTGGTTGAAGACAGGTGCGCCATCGACGTGCAGTACGCCTTAGTACACAACGTCATCGTACACCCACGTGGGTAATGGGGTAGAAGTGTTTTGCCCAAGGACACAACGCGGTTGCCGCAGGTGGGATTCGAACTGAGGACCTCTCGGCTTGCAGCCTTCCCCTCTACCTACTGAGCCACCCCTCCTCCCCCATCCGGGGGTATTTGTCTATATTGGGGCTCTCGCGTCGGCATTACCGTTAAAACCCATTTTTTCAGTTGGGCATTCCGGCATTATGGGACAGGGAGTGCTACAAATCATTCCCCCTGAATGTTTCTACGGCCTTGCATTCAGGTGGTCTTCGTTCTCGCCAATAAAAAATTGGTCACCTGAAAAAATTCCTCTGTGGACACCTGAAAAAAAATTCCTCTGTGAAGAAGCAAGACATTGTGCTTCTAAGATGCATTTTCTGAGCACCAAAACATGAATTTAAAACCACACCGAGTTACATGGTCGTACGCAGAAATGTAATTAAAAGTAAAAATCGCTCCTGGAGAATGGGATCCACCGAAGACTCTTTCTCTTCTTTTCTTGTATGAAAACGCCTGGAAAATTCGTTTCTTAAGTTATGTTTTTTATGAATGGTGAAAGTGGAATTAAAAAATGATTTTTGTGAGTTTTTGGGCTGCATACAGTACCTAAACGCCAGGAAAGCATAGCTTGCTTTCTTCAATAGTTTTACGGTATTAACAACTCGAGGGCACCAAAACTTCCGAACACGATAGTGTAATTAACTGGTTGAGGACTAGATTATTTGGGGTGGCCTGAATTTGTTATCCAAAATTTGTTCTGTTACAAAGAAACCGGCACTCTCCAATAATTCGTAATAGACCAAATTCATATAAACAAAATATTATTTGCGTTTGGTTGAATATAAAACATGAGCAACGAAAATGTTGGCTTTTGCTCTATTACCCTCATATTTTTAAAACCCCGATAGTGGCTTTCAGCATTCAACCAGTTAACCCTTTACCTAACGTGAAAAGCAGACGACACTTGCAAAAAAAATTCTTGAATAACTAATTTTTTTCATTTTTTGTCTCAAAAACATAGGTTATGACCCCTCGTTGGAACGAGCTCGACGAGCTCGTTCCAACGAGGGGTCATAACCTATGTTTTTGAGACAAAAAATGAAAATATTTTGAAAATTAATTGGCGATTTTTGAGAATAGCGCTGGCCGGTTTTGGACGTTACGTTGGGTAAAGGGTTAAAACTCCCTATGCTTTCGGACTAGAATAAAAGAACCTACGTTCTGTAAACGTGACGTCCAATTTTCTTCCGGAGGTTTGCCGTTTTGTTATTGCACGCGCGTGTGTAGGCGCGCGTGTGGTTTTTGTGTTTCTTTTTTTTTTTTTTTTTTTTGTTCTGTTATTCACCTTTTATAATAATATCATGCGCTATTCATTCATCCTGTCGCTCCTGTGTGTATATATAAGCGGAAAAGTAAAACTCTTGTATCGAACTAACGGGGCTTTTATGAAGTTTAAATTTTAATTGAGTTTTCAAATTTAAACCTCTTATACCTCTTCAAGAGCCGTCGTCATCAGAAGTTTGATAATGATGAGAGAGGCTCCATGCGTTATTAGCTTACCTGAATGAAAATCATGGTGTGCTTTGCTGATCCCCCTTCATCCGTCGTCCGTGAACGTTGTATTTACGACTTCTTCTCCATTTCAGTTCAATGTTTTAGAGAATTGTTTGTTATGACGTCATCTTTTGATTTTGTTCAAATTAGGCCACTCCTCCCCATGGGGAAGGGGTGGTGGAGAATCCCCAAAACAATCTTCTTCTCACTCTCCAACGATCAGCAGGTGGAATTAGTGGATATTTGGTATTCAGCTTCCTTATAAAATCTACATCAAAGTTTGTTCAAGTGGAGTTTGGGTAACAATATTCTCCAGTTGTTCTCAAAAGGGCTAGATTTTTGGCTCGCAAGAAGTTTGAAATTTCCGAACTTCTGATCTGATTTGAATGAAATTTGGACCACGTCATAGCTGGGTAGCATGTACTTAATTTGCGCGAAAAGGGGCCCAGGTTCCCAGTGAGAACCCCTGCAGGCTAAAAAGGGACAGAATTTCAAACGTTTTTTCCTCAAAATTACACAGCATAAACGAGTGAGTGATTTTTAGTACGAAACAAACTTGGGAGGAGCAAAATCAGAACGATTAAAAAATCCTGATCGGTTCTGTCAATGGGGTTCCCCATTGTAACACAATGGAGAATGCGGAAACATTCAAAAATCTTTTTATCCAAAATGACTACCCCAAACGTTTCACATTTAATATATACAATCATTGTAAGGACGGTTGAGAAATTTGTTCAAAGCAAACCATGGGGTCATGTAATCTTTATAAAGGGCGCCCGGGTACATTCACAGCATTATCTTTGACTATAACGTTAACTGACAACGAAATTGTGGACTGCCAGTGAGGCTGTAGCAACATTTTTCATTATTTATTTATTGGTTTTTAAGGTCACATATTCCTGCCCAATGGCTAGCCGTGACCGCATCATGGAGATAAAGTCAACTTTAGTCAATCGTTTTTATCCATGTTGGCTATTTTAGAGGACTTCCACCTCAAGCATTGGTGACTGGTCCTATTTTACCAGTAAAGCAGAGCCTGTTTAGTTTAAACATATTTTATTTGCATGTATAGCAAGTAGATAACAGAGTTTGTTTACCACAGAAAATAAGGACTGCTCCACTTCCCGGGGTTCACACTGGGGACATTTTTATTACGTTGTCAATGAATGTAAGGTCAATAACTTATTACTACTAAATGTTGTGCACACGTTGTGGAAACGTGGCGAGCAACACGGCCGCCTTTAACAACTTCTTACTTGATTTGATAGCGTATGATAATTCCCTGGAACGAGCTCATGACGTTGTAGCCACGTTGTGGCGACTTTACAATTGTTTCTATGCCAGTCTTGGTTGTCCATACGGGCAGCTAATACTTTTCTAGAAACAACAGCCAAGGCACTAAGAATGTAATTTACAAGTTTCTCCAGAGACAACATATTGGGGCATCTGTTCTTTTCACACGCGTAGCCAGGATATCAAAGTTGGGGGGGGGGGGCAAGAGTAATATCTAGGGGGGCATACAGAATATGATTCGCTGCATTATCGAGCCCCACTGCGGCAATATGGGGGCGAGCACAAGAGAGGGTGCCCCCCTGTCGTTGGAGGGAGTCTGTCCTCCCTCCCCCGGGGAAAAATTTGAAACTCGAGTAAAAAAAAAACGCAATATAAGTTGCGAAAGGCATCAATAATTAGGCCACAATGTGGCCTAATTATGGACACAAACGGACTCAGAATCAAGGAAATTGCTAGATATTAAAAGTTCTTGCCTAATGTTCCCTATATGGGTTAACATGGGAAAGGAGGGGGGCATGCCTGATTTTTTTTTTTTTTTTTTTTTGGGGGGGGGGGGGATGTGTCAACCACTCCCACCCCTTTCTAGGCCATAAGTTCTATATTGCAGTAAATATGATCAAAGTCGAATTAGAACCTTAGGGGTTAACTTTGTGGACACGTTACGTAACACAACTCTCCCGCACCATTCAACAACTTCGTATTTAAAGTTGTGGACATGCCGTGAAAACGTTGTGGTTCAACATAACCTTCCCATCTCTAACTGACAACGTTGCGGTTACGCTGTGTGCAAGCTGTGAATAGATGAACACTAAATATTTGTTTGTAAAAATAAATGCTAAGATTATAATGGGGTTACGCAGTTTACTGAAAAAAAACGGGGAAATACTTCACGATGCCTATGCAGGTATGCACCTAAAGATTTTAATGGACGGTGTCGATTCCGCCTCCTCCTGAATTTGCCAGTGGTGCCATAAGCAGGGGCGTTGCGAAGATTTATAACCGATTGGGGGGGGGGGGGGGGCAGTGTATGCCTGATTTGTCCCGACTGTGTCTGTGTGATGACTGCGGGCTCAAGCCCGACTGACTAATATTCCAACTTCATCATCAAGACATGCCTTCGACGAAGGCATGCCTTTGTGAGGCAGTTGGAATATTTGTCAGTCGGGATTACTGATACAAAATTCAAGACCTATTCGAAATTTATTAGTGATTAAATAAAATATATATGTAATAGTCGTGACGCAATTTCTTATTTAATTAACACGCTCCGTACCAATAATCCAAATTGGTCGTGCTGAGCCAAAGATACCCGACAGACTTCTAATTGTTTAACCATTTACCCAACGAATCGAAGGATCCGCCCGCGTAATATGAAAATTCAGCAGATGAAAAAATATTATTTTTTGAAAAAAATTTCAACAAAACCATATCATGTGACCCCTCTTTGGAACGAGCTCGTTCCAAAGAGGGTCATATGATATGGTTTTGTTGAAATGTTTTGGAAAAAAGTTAAAAAATTATATTTAAATTAATAAATTTTTATACCGTCTGCGTTGGGTAAAGGGTTAATCGACTGTGTGTGTGACACAAAGTCAAGTGTCAAATCTAGTTTTTTTTAATGAAACTACGGGATTTCTAGCAAGAGAGAAACGATATCTCAGCCTCCAATCCTGATGAAAATATGCTGAATGTTACACCTCTTACCACCCCGCCCCTTTAGCGGCGAAGCCCCTGACTGCAAGTTTAATGTGTCTATCCTTACAATATAGCCTTACACGATGGGTTCTCCGATACTATTTGAGTCCCCCCCCCCCCCCCCCCAAACCTCTCCTTACCCATCCATTGTCTAAAAATCACATCCAGGCCGCGATTACCATCAGGCTATTTGAAGTGTGTGCGTTGGGTTCTGCTTTCGTTCAGGTCTTACAGTAGTTTTAAAACTGTACAAACATTATATTCGTAGATCATATACATATTGATAAACATGAAACCAAAATGCCTTTAGTGTGTTCTATTGTGTGTGGATAAATAATATAGCTTCGCATTACCGACTGTTTATTGGGGTGTCTTTAAATACTTTCAATAAGGTGTATTTGTATTGGGCTTCACAGTTCGATTTTTTATTTGTTTAGCATTGAGGAGTGTTCAATAACTTAGTTCCTTCTATGGCAGTGTTTATGGGGCAAAATAGTAGAGTTGATATGTATACAATTACAGAGTGAACAGTGGTGAAGCAATGCTTCCTTAAATCTTGACCTCTGAAGTCTGAATTCAACAGATGGACGTACAGACTCAATAGTGTTAATTAAATTGCCCAGTTTGTGTTTTAACTCTTATTCTTTTTTATTTTGGGAAAGTTTTAGACGCGTGTTAACCACTCTACCAGGGACGTCGCGAAGATTGGGGGAAGGAGTGTGTGTGGGGGGGGGGGGGGGGGTAAACCGGATTTGGCCCGACTGTAATGGCTCAATAACTGACTAAAATTCCAACTTCATAATCATCGCATGCTTTCGTCGGAGGCATGCCTTGATGATGTGGTTTGAATTTTAGTCAGTATGGAGTACAACTAGAAAAACCCAAGACTTCTTGGGGATTTATTAGTATATAAATGAATTATACATGCAGTAGTCGTAAAGCAACAACTAATTGAGTTAACACGTACCATGCCGGAACTGCAAATTGATCGTTCTTGGCCATCAACTGCTCGAGTTGGGTACTACAGACTTCCATTTG